>JAODAL010014512.1:0-87239 GCA_025379985.1 Phyllomedusa bahiana | reverse complement strand
ATCCCGCTTTGCGGGGGCTCGGGGAAAAACCGGACTCTTAATTCCGCCCCCGGGCGTGGTTACATCTGTTTGTGGTGGTCCGGGATCCACTACCACATCCGTAACAGTATGAGATCAGTTGTGTGCAGTGATATCATCCTTGACTTTTGATAATTAAGCAAAGATCAATAAGGATGAGGGGTGTCTGCACTACTATGCGTCCTTTATCTTCTCCCTCCTTTCCCCTCTGATAGGACAGAGTGTCTGAGTGTCCAGATGATGATAGAGTATGTGTGAGCGGAGTCAGTTCTGTGCAGCTCACGCACCCCTGGGTCCACCCCAGCCCCCCGATTGCATAGATCCCCCCTTTTCACAAAAAATTCTGAATGCGGCTTTCCCCCCAAGGGAGGGGGGAAGCGGGGAGGGCGGGGGCAGAGGGAGGAGGGGAGGGTCAGAGCAGGGGAGGGGACGCTCCCCAACTAGCTGTGTGTGCTCGTGTCTTCTCACACACAGAGACAAGCAAAATCCAGATTGTAGCGTATATGAGCTCTATCTATCCTGAATTGTATCAACCAGCCCTTGCAGTGGAAAACGTTGTCCCCGGCAGTGTACACAGTCCCCACACAATATAAAGAGGCGTGTTCTCAGGGAGCTGGAGTATTGTGTCCCGCCGA
This sequence comes from Phyllomedusa bahiana, assembly GCA_025379985.1. NCBI lineage: Eukaryota > Metazoa > Chordata > Amphibia > Anura > Hylidae > Phyllomedusa > Phyllomedusa bahiana. Next base: position 86,586 of record JAODAL010014512.1, on the reverse strand, counting down.
AAATGCAGAGCGGGGGGGGGGGGGGGGCAAGATGGCTGGTTTTCCCACCTTGCGACTGATACAAGAGGGAGCAGGGAAAGTTATGGGTGCCTGCTGGGCTGCTTAATCTCCTGCCCTTAGGGTCTACCCTGTCCCAAGTACCTCATCGGGTATGAGCCTAGATGATCCGGGTCGTCCGCTTCGTCGAGACGCCGTTGGCCTGTCTGCGGTCTGCTGCTTTCCGCGGTGGGTCAGCGGGGCTCAGGTGCGGTCACCACTCTCACCTCTCCGGCCTCAGGGATGTCTGCGCGTCTTGCAGGATGCGGTCAGATGTCCCCAGGTAGGCTTTTTCCTCCTTCGCACTCCGCGGCTCTCTTGCACTGCTGATCCGCTCTGCACACGGGCAGCTCTCCCAGAGTTCGGTGTCCGCCGAACAGACGGAGCTATTGCAAGATCCTTGGCCTCCGGGGTTTCGGTAATGGGCGTCCCCTCGTCACGGCAGTATCCTCACCGAACTCCGACGGTATGAGGGATAGACGGTGGGTGTCTGCTCACTCGTTTTAGAGCCTTTTTTCAGCCCGAGGTGAGGAGCTCATGTAAGATGCGGCCACGTTCTGTAGCTCCGTCCCCGGAAAATCTTGGGGTTCTTCTTTACCTCTCTCACCAAGGCTCTTTTCCCACGATTGCTTAGTTTGACTGGGGAGGAAGGTTGTGGTGCCCAGACTTCTTCCCTTTTAGGATTATGAAGGCCACTGTGTCTTGGAACCTTGAGTGTTCAAAAAATTCTTTTGTAACCTTGGCCGGATCTGTGCCTTGCCACAATTCTATCAAACAACTTGGAAACCTACAAAAAGCATTAATGCTATCTATCTATCTTTTTTTTTCCATGTATTGCCACAATTCTGTCTCTGAGCTCCTTGGGCAGTTCCTTAGACCACATGATTCCATGTGCTTTGAATCACTGTGAGCTGTGGGTCTTATATAAAAGGGTGTGTGCATTTCCAATCAAGCCCAGTCATTTTAAATTAAACACAGCGGACCCAATGAAGGAGTAGAACCATCTAAAGGAGGATCAGAAAGGGAAAAGGACACATGTGATTAAATATGAGTGCCAAGAAAAAGTTTCAATACTTATGACCCTGGTATTTCAGTTTTTCTTTTTTAATAAATTTGCAAAAATATCTACATTACTGTTTTTTTTCTTTCAAGATGGGGTGCAGAGTATACGTTACCAAATGGTTGCAATGAAAGAAAGAGTGAAAAATTTAAAGGGGTCTGAATTCTTCCCGTACCTACTGTAATCTTTATGTCAGGGATACACACCAACCGGTGTCTCCTCTTGGTGGCAGCAGATGTAAAACAGAAAACCATGGGGGCTTCTCGAAAAACTGGAGGGAAATGGTGATGGGTGGAAGGGGGGAACTTTTTAAAAAAGGGAAAGAGGTTTTACAGGAAAGTTGACCCGAGTGGACGTCGAACTCCCCTTTCTTTTCCCGGTCCTTTTCCCCTTTAACTTCTTTGATAGGCCGGCCAGAGTCATAAAGTCATTTAAAAAAGGGGATCGGAGTTGGGTGGCTGACCATTTAAAACTTTTACAGCATCGACATCCCCTTTTCTGAAGAGGGCTTAAGGGTTGGTCAACCACCCAGTCAACGTGACCATTGGCGGGAAAATAGCAAAAAGGGGTTCTGCCCCTGCTGTACGGGTTTGGGGGTTTTCTTGACCCGGAAAAGGGCCCGAAAAAATTATAAACCCAACCCCCACTCGGGGCTTTAGAGGGTTTTACGCCCTTCCCAAAATCCCCAAAGGGACAGCCCCCTTAAAAAGGGTGCCCGATCGTATCCGGCAATGTGCTTGGTAAAAAATGCGGGACCTACTTAGATCCGTCTTGCCCCTTTCGTAAGTCTTTCCTTCCTATCCCAAGACACTACAGATTTGTTGCGACGTATTGATTTTTATCTTTTGATCCCAATGCTGCTCTAGTTGTACGATTTTGAATATTGTACACTCGAACCTACACTTAGGTTTGGAAGCAGTCAAATTTTTCTTGTCATCTGGGGACAACATTTAAGGGGGACATAACAATTTTGTATTGAATTAAGGAATTTCCCTTTGACAAGAATTATTTTTTTGTTTGTGGAGTATTTTATCATCAAACGCGAGGGTGTATGGGCAGTCCCCCTGCCCCCGGGTTTATGCAAATCTGTATCTCGGATGGGGGAGGCAACAGTGGGGTTTGGGGACAACCCCCCCCCCCCTTTTGTTGAAAAAATAGTTTGTGGAGGATACATTGGGGTGACGTTCTGATTTTTGGAATGGAAATCAAAAAGAAATTTTCCCCATTTTTACAAAAAAACCAATGTAAACTCCCTAAACCCTTAAAATTTTCATTTGAAATTTGAACCAAATCTCTACCATTCCCGATGTTGGAATCATCAAAAAAACACCTTGGTGATTTTACAATATCTATCGGAAGCCCACCGCCCCCAATTCATCTTAAATGGGGTAGTTTTCATCCCAAATCCCCTAAAAAGAGGATACCCCCAGGGGCCTACCTCCGAGCTCGAAAATTGTTCAACCATGGGAAGAATTTAAAAAGAGGCGAATAGGTTGAGAAAAAGATTTTTAATCAAGGGGAAATATCCTGATTATATCCTCAAACAAGCCTACCCAGCATGCCTTATTAAAGACCGAAGCAAACTTCTTACATCCGCATTCTCAGTCTAGGGACCAAAAAGACTCTATAATACGTTTAATAGGGCCCTTTGACGATGGGGTTCCCAGAAATTAAAAAATCTTTAAAACGAAAATTGGAATATACTAAAAATGGACCCTGATCTAAAAGTTTAGGATTGGTGATGTCCCTTCCATTTCCTTCCGAGAGGCAAAAATCTTCGTGATTTTTTGGTCAGCAGCCATTATGTGAGCCCAAAGGGGAAGGAAATGTGGCTTAAAAAAACCACAGGGTTCTTATTAAATGCGGAGATTGCTCCTTTTGTACCTTTATGGAAAAATCCTCAAATTTCTCTGACAGTGCAGGAAATAAAAGCTTTGAGATCAGACACTTCATTAATTGTAAATCAATGTATGTGTGTATCTGGTCACATGCATCTGCGGGAAAATGTATGTGGGCAAGACCCTCAGACAATTGCGTCGTAGAATCGGAGAACATGTGGGGTGACATACGCCACTGTCTTTATACGCCGATCTCTAGACATGTGCATCAGCAACATTGATGGCAATGCCAGCTGCCTGAAGTGGAAAGGGATTGATTGTGTGATCCCATCCTCAAGACGGGGCAATCTGGATAGACAACTCCTACAAAGGAGTGCTTCTGGATTTTCAATTTACAAACAGTTATGCCAAGGGACTCAATGATCTGCTTGACTTTAGCAGTTTCATAGAATAGCTACTGCCCTCACATTGATCAAGCATCCTATCTTCTCTTCTAGTGTTGGTAAATAATATCACTGAATTCATTTTCCTTTGGGTTAGAAAACTGCCTTTTAATGCCGTTCTCTTCTATTTTATCAACCTTGGGGAGTCAATTCTCCCTTAGTTTTTATTACATAGGAATTTCCGTCCGCCCGTTATAGAATATGCCGTCGGGGGGCTGGCGGTAGTTAGGGGGAACCCCCTGACACATTCTGGTTTTGCTACGCACGTCTGATGATGCCCGGCGAGCGCCGGCGCCTTTAAAATACCCGTGCTCGGGGAGAGCGGCGTCTCTTGCTTTTATCCACAACGCTGGTTTCCCCTGAAGGGAGGAGACCTGCCTTACTTGGATTTGGTGAGTTGTTTTCATTTTCTTAATTGGGTCTTTTCACTCTAGATTTAGATCTTTGGTAATTTGGGGTAGTACTCATTTCTTTGATGATCCAAGCACCGCTGAGCTCAATAATTGTAAGTTTTCTGACGTAACTTCGTTTTTTGATTGTCGGGAGATATCGGGAAAGAAATTTTCCCTTAATTTTCACCGATTTTCTGGGGGATCTGCTTTTTCCCCTTTTCCCAAACCTTCCCCTGAAGCGATCCCTGGTGATCAAAACATGTTGGGATAAATCACGGGGCCAAATGGGCCCATGTGTTGGGGTTAGGTTCCTGGCAGGCCGCTCTTTTTGGGGCGTTTGTTCTGCGTTTTTTGGGCTTGATTAGGATTAGTTAGCTTCAAAGGGGGCTGCATAGGGCGAGTGTTTTTCTCCACCAAACCCCTGGTTTTGATTTTTAAATGGATTACGACATATCATATTTGCTTGAGCGTTTTTTTTTGGGAAAGATCCCAGTATTTTAATGTATATTAATAAAATTTTATTTTTATAGCGTTTCCTCCTCTTTAATGTTTAGTATATTTTTGTGGCTAAGAGGTTTTCTTTTGCTCTCTCACTATTGAGGTGTCTTTTTGGGTTTATATAGCTACTGCCCAATCCTGAGGGACACGATAACTGCTACTTTTTCAGCCTCGGTGGGAAAATAATTAAAGCGAAAAAATAGAATACAAGATTCTCTGAAGGTACGAAACCTGTCAGGATTTCCATGAAATCGATCTGACAGAAGCATATTAGATTTACGGTGGGCACTAGAATCAACAAAAACAGGGATAGGTAGGGGCACCGACGGGTCGGCAGCTCCGGGTTTTTCTTGTATGGCATCCGACGCTGCGAGATTTGATTTAAACCCCCCCAGCCCTGAAAATTTCATTGCAAATCGTAAAGACGGTCATGACCGACAAATCGGTGTCTAATAACGCCCGGGGAATTTGCCTGAAATAACGGCCTGCTATAATGTCAGGGACTGGTCAGGGACATACACCAAGACAAAGACAAGTGAGGCCCGACCGGGCCCAGCCCCTTTCCCGCCCTTTTTGGGGAACCGGGCTCCTTTTAATAGGCTGGCCCCAAAACCCGAAGATTAATGACGCACTGAGCAAAGTGCAAGACAGACAAGAACAAAAAAACACAGAACGAGCAAATGTGGTCAAAAGGTCCAAGTCGGTAAGAGAACGGGCCGCAAGGTACAAAAACGCGAGGCAAAGGGGTAAACGGAGTCCAAGCAAGAGGTCAGTAAGGTAAAGAGCAACAGGCAAATAACGGGCGAAATAGAGGAGCAAAAAACCTATAGCAGGGAAAGAAAAAAAAGGAAGCAGAGACCTTATATAAGAACAGAAACAGGTAAAATGGGCAAAAAGGCAGAAGGAACAAAAGACCAGATAGGAAAGAAAAAAACTGCACGAAAGAAAGAAAGAAGTTAACTAGGGGTGTGCTTGAAAAATTCCCGGCCTTTGGTTGTTGGCCAGGAATCAATAAAACCAAAAAAATAAACCAAGTTTCCCCTATGAAATATAAAACGCGTATTAGGTTAAAAAAAACCCTGGCTTAAGTCGCACCGCTGTGGCCGGGGACCATAGCCAAAAGCTGGGGGTGTGTCAAGCACAATCATGACACTTTATTTACCTTTTCCTACATGTTTAAATCTAATCATTGTGGTGAGAAAACCCCTGTATTCCATAACTGATATCATTGATTGGCTGAGTGTAGAAATGGTCTAAGCCAAGTTAAATAAACTAAATGTGAACACTGCTTGCACCCAAGATTTCCTGAAGAACTCAACTCAGTAATTTCTGTGCCTCTGTACTTAATAGTTAGAGATTCTCTGATGACAAGTATAGTGCCCTGGCCAGGTAAATGTGGTTCCCATGTTCAAAAAGGGATTTAGGTGCCCAGTTATTTATAGACCAGTAAGTTTAAGGTCTATTGTGGAAAAACTATTAGTGGGGCTCATAAGGGACTATGTACAGGATTATGTGACTGAATATAATATTATAGATTTTAAAGTAGAAGAAGTTGAAGCAGCACTCACCGGTTCCTTTTTCTCGGGCACACGAGCATACAGGCATGGAGAGACACTAACACAGCCTACAGCCGTTTCGTGTCATCCGATGCTTCTTCCGGGCAGAAGAAGCATCAGATGACGCGAAACGGCCGTAGGCTGTGTTAGTTTCTCTCTATGCCTGTATGCTCGTGTGCCCGAAATATGTGAATAAAAGTTTATAGAAAAAGGAACCGGTGAGTGCTGCTACAACTTCTTCTACTTTGATATTTAATTGGGACTTTCTTTTTCAAGTATAGCACCTCCGGGGATCTTTGTATAATATCTGCGGACTCTACAACACATTTCTAGGAATACTTAATGGACTGGTGCCAATCTGTTTTTTGATATAATATTAGAAATGACTGCCAGCATCGTTTTAGTAAGGACAGAAGTTGTTGAACCAACCTGATTAGTTTTTATGAATGGGTGAGTATAAGTCTAGATAGTGGAGCAGTTGTGCATATTGTGTTTTTAGACTTTGCAAAGGTATTTGACACTGTCCCAAGTGCCTATTTGATAAATTAAAGTCTATAGTGTTAGAAACAATAGTGTGTAATTGGATTGAAAACAAGCTAGCGTATTGTTTTCAAAGAGTGGTGGTAAATGATTCCTACTCTGATTAGTCCCCGGTTATAAGTGGTGTATCACAAGGTTCAGTACGGTGTTCTTTTCTACTCTATTTATGTGTTAATAGGAATATTAGCACTGTTTCTATTTTTGCAGATAATACCAAGCTATGCAGTATAGTGCAATCTATGGAAGATGTTCACAAATTGCAAGTAGATATAGACACACTTAGGGCGACATGTATGAAGATCTGCGCGTCGGAGCGCCCGTTTTCGAGCGCTCGAACGTGAAAGCTGCGCGAGGGGCGCTCATACATGCGGTGTAAAGTCCCCTGCGCCTAGCCAGTGTGTGAGGCGCAGTGCGGGAGTTAAGATTCACCGCCCGAGGAGGTGTGCTCATACATACGGTGAAAAGTTCCCTGTGCCTCGCCAGTGTGTGAGGACCAGTGCGGGACTTAGGCGCAGAAGGACTGTATGTATGTATTCCGATTCGAGACAGGCTGGAAAACAGCGAGAAATCATGAAACATGTTAGTGAATAGCAAAAAGAGTTGTCTTTCAAATGAATGAATGAATAAATAAAAAAAATCAAAGCTGTCTAAAAGCGATTAAATGTATTGAAAAAGTTGATCATTTAAAATCAAAGGGAAAATATATTAGATTGCTTATGAAATAAATATCAATGAGTTCATGTTTATTTGTTTATTTTCATTAGCCAATGATCAATAATATGGGGCTAACAAAATTAAAGAAATAAAAATGAATTTATTGAATTAATATTTATTAGTTTATTTTCCTTACACCCATATTATTGTTCATTTTATATATACATCGGCACAACTTCATGAGTCTTATTTTTTATTTCTGCCATGTACAGTTTTATCATAGATTGCATTAGAAAACCCTTAAGAGCGTCGCTCGCTCTCCCATTGGCCCAAAAAAATCACGCCTCTTTTAACTTAGCCCAGTGTTTCTCAACTCCAGTCCTCAGGACCCCACAACAGGTTATGTTTTCTGGCTTTCCTTAGCATTGCACAGGTGATTTCATTATGCTGCAAGTATGATTTAATTATTGTCATTGCATTCTGAGGGTAAATCTTTAAAACATGACCTGTTGGTGGGTTCCTGAGAACAGGAGTTATAAGCATGACTAAGCCAATCACAAACAGAGCTCGCTCATGCATTTCATTTCCCCATAGCACTCTATGAGATAAGAAAGGCTCACCCACCTGATTGGCTAAGCAAGACGAGCCCCCTTCCCCCCAACCAATTACAGTACTATAATATTTCCCATAGACAGTAATTACTTTTAGGACGCCCTTCTAATCACGCCCTTCTTGCCTACACTCAAATAGACGCACTACATTGATTTGGATTCACATCTCCACCTGGTCTCAACCTATCAGCTCTGTTATCAGCCTTTTTTACTGTATTATGAACTGTCCCACCTTTTTCATTGTATTGGTCAATACTTCACCATAAGTTATAATGGTTCACTGTCGCTCCTATTCTGATGTGTTGGTTTCTGCCCACCAATGAAAGCGCATACAATATTTGAATTACTGTATTTCCTGGCAATTACCAATATCCCAATTCCTGATGTAGTGTTTCGGTGACGGCGACAAACGCGTTTTAGTGATTGATTATGTATGTTTTTTAGTAAGGTTTTTGCTCTTTTTAACAAGAATTGTTTTACAAATTAATAAAAAACTATTTATTTACTAATAACTCCATGCCGCAACGGCGCGTAGATTTTCAGTGCCCCCATCTCTCCATAGACAACAATGGGACAAATATCTTTGCGCACTGATTGGCCGGAAAGCCAGTCCCCCGCTAGTATCAATCCAAGTCATCTCTTTTCTGCATTTTTCCTGTATTTTGAACTGTCCCCCGTTTCATTTGATTGGTCAATTATACTACTCCATAGCTTATAATGGTTTCACTGTCCGCTCCTATTCTGATTGGCTGTTTATGCCGACCAATGAAAAGTAGCTTTACAGAATTTGGAATATACGTATTTCCCGGCAATATTCTAATATCCAATCCTTGAAGTTGCGTCGGTGACGACGACAAAGCGCGTTGTTAGTGATTTGTTGAAGTAATGTTATTAGAAGGTTTTAGCTCTATTTCCAGATGAAATGTTTTACACTAATAAAAACTATTTTTGGAATCATACGCCATGCCTCACGAGCTGAGATGTATTATCTTTGCCATCTTATATATGTTTCCTCTAATTTTAAATGATCCACTTTTTCAATACATTTAATCGTTTTTAGACAACTTTGATATTTCATAGTTTCATAGTTTCATAGTTTGTAAGGCCGAAAAAAGACGAGACGTCCATCCAGTTCAGCCTGTTGTGCTAAGGTGTTGATCCAGATGTAAGGCAAAAAACCCCAATGTGAGGTAGAAGCCACTAGTCCTCATTTTAGGGAAAAATTCCTGTCCCGACACAAATCTGGCAATCGGAAAAATCCCTGTGAATCAATGACCACTCGCCATAATCCTATCCACTCTAATAACTGTTAATTTTTTATGCGCAACAGAAATGCATCCAAACCCTTTTTGAACTCTGTTATGAATTCACCCTGACAAGTTCCTTTGGCAGAGAGTTTCCACAGTCCTCACTGCTCTTAACTGAAAACTCCTTTATCTATGTTTATTGTAGAAACTATCGTTCCTCAAAGACGTAAGATGCCCCTTGTTCTAGAATACAAGTCCTGGGTAAAAATAAATCTTGGGAGAGATCTCTATATTGACCTATGGATGTATTTTAAACAAATTTATTATGTCCCCCCGAAGCCGTCTTTTCTCTAAACAAAATCACCCTAATCTTGCTAATCTTTCTGGTACTGTAGTCCACCCAGTCCTTTTTATTATTTTTGTTTGCCCGCCTTTGTACCTGGTTCAAGCACTACAAGTCCCTTTCCGTGCACTGTACACAATCTTCCATGTGTGAGTCTACCATGTGATCTTGAATAATGGTAGAATAATGTCTCCATCATGTGCCTCTATGCCCCTTCTAATGCACCCAATTATAATATCCATTTGCCTTGGCACTGCTTGTTCTGACACTGCTGTCTACAGATAAGATTTACTGTCCACAGGGGAGTTCCCAAGTCCTTCTCCATGTCACTTTACCCGCCATTTCCATTAAATGTAGTCATGTAAGGATTTTCCTCCCCATGTGCGTAACCTTGCATTTATCTTTGGTTAAACCTCATCTGCCATTTCCCTGCCAGGCCTCAACGTATCCAGATCCCCTTTGTAATAACCCATTATCCCTCTATTTGTGTTGATAACTTTACTGAGCTTTGTCTTCGTCTTCAAAGATCGATAATCAACAGTGCAATCCATGTGTAAGATCGTTAATTGAAAATGATAAGAGGATAGGCCCAATACTGACCTTGTGGAACCCACTATAACAGCACTCAGTCAGACTTATGTACCAATTAATTACTACCCATGTTTTCTATACAGTGAGCCAGTTGCTTACCAACCTTGCCACACGTTTTCCCCCAGTCCAAGCATTCTCATTTATTAGCAACCTAGTAAGTGTGCAACCGTTATCAAATGCTTTAGAAAAATCTAAATAAATGACATCCCTTGCCCTCACCCCCGATCCAGTCTACACTGAGACTTCCTCATAGAAGCTGATGAATTAGTCTGACAGGACCGATCCTTCATAACCCATGCTGGAACAGCTTATACATTTATTATCAGTGAGATACTCCAGGAAAGCAACTCTGAGAAAACTACAAACAGTTTTACCATACAACATAGGTCCAAACTTACCGCCTATAGTTTCCTGGATCACTTTTTGCCCGCTTTGTTGAATATTGGCACCACATTTGCAAAGTCGCCACCTATGGTGACAAATACCCAGTTATATATACATTCCATAAATATGTAAGAAATGGGCCTATCTAGGACATCACATTAACACCTTAGGATACTTGGGTGATTGCCCAACTGTACCCATGGGGATTTTAGTCTATTTTAAAATCTTCTTATAGACGGAGCTGCACTTCTTCTTGGGGTAAGACACAAACTATTCAGTTGGAGTTTACCTCATCCCTCTGTTCAACAGGAAAGCTCATCCACCTCGGTAAATACATGGAGAAAAAAAGTGTTAAAAATAGGTTTTTCCCCTCAGTATTTTATTTCAAGGCAACATTTTCTGTTTTAATCTCTTGTACTATTTAGTAAATATAAAAAATATTTTGGGGTTAGTTTTTTACTTTCTATGGCGATCGTCTTTCCCGTCTCCAGCTTTGCTTCCTTTATCTTTATTTTTCCACACATTATATTTTTTTCCCTATAATCTTTTAGTGCCTCTTCCACTACCCTCCTGTTTTAGTAGGTGAAACGCTTTTCTTTTTGTTTTTTATTTCCTCTTATACATCCCTGTTGATCACAGTGGTTTTTCCTTTTTCCTAATTATTTTATTACCATAAGGTATCTACCTCTCACATTGGTAATGCCTAGGATGTATTTTAAAAATATCCCATTTATTATTAGTTCCTGCTCATATTTAAACACATTATCCAATCAATACGGTTTAGGGCCTCCCTAAGCAGAATAAAATTAGCCTTCCTAAAAGTCTGTGGTTTGGTGCACCTTGAAAAAAAACTCTATTGAAAGGATAAACGGAAATTTATTATAAATGGTGACCACTATTTCCAGTTGCCCCTCAACCTGAACCTTTGTTACTCTGTCAGTCTATTAGTCAATATTAAATCTAGAAGGGCCTTTCCTCTAGTCGGTTCTTGCACCATTGGCAAAGTAGTAATTATGCATTAGTATATTGACAAAAACCTGTTTCCTTTGTGAGAGTTACAGTTTCGATACCCAAGTGATGTCTGGATAGTTAAAAGCGCCCATAATAATAACCTCATTCAGATTAGCCCGCCTCATATTTTTGCCTGAGGAGTACATCTTCTATGGTTTCTGTTATACTTGGGGCTATACAGCCCCCTATTCGTATTATATTGTTAATTATTACCCCCCCATTAATATTTACCCATAATGATTCCATTTTACTTGTTCATTACCTGTGACCTATATCTTCCCCAGTGTTGGCTTCAAGACAGGATTTTACATAGAGACAGTATACCTCCCCCTTCCGTCTTTAACGATCCTTTTCTACATAGACCTGTAATCCTGTAAGTAACCGCCCAGTCGTAGCTCACGTCCAGCCATGTCCCTGTGTAATCCCCACAATGTCATATTTTTCTTCAGCTAATAGTACTTTTAGTTCATTTATTTTGTAAGGTCAACTCCAGGGCATTGGTCAGCATGCATTTAGAGAATTTTTCAGTTTTTTATTCCTATCTCCCTGAATTCTATCACTATTGATCTCACCCCCTGAATTTTACTAATTCCCAGCTCCTCTATCTACACTATCTTGAATGCAATCTTTGAAGTATACCCTCTCCCTCCAGTCTCTAGTTTTAAATAATCCTCCAACTCATGACCATTTTGTCCCCAATACAGCTGCACCCAACCCATTTAGTTGCAGCCCATCCCTAGCATGAGAGCTTAGCCAAACAGAAGTCATCCCATCTCCATAAACCCAAACCCCTCGATTCCAACACCAATTTATTGAGCCACTTTATTCACCATCCTCTAATTTCCCTTTACCTATCTGGTGTGTCGAGGGTGAACATGAAATATTTCTGAAAATATTACTCTGGAGGTCCTTGCCTGTAGCTAATTGGCTAAGTGCCTGAAATTCATAATAAATGGACACTCCACCTACCTCTACTTTGACATTGGTTCCAATGTTACCATGAAACAGCTGTATCAACACAGCCCCACCCAGCAGTCATCAACCGATCCGCGAATTATGTTCAACTCGGCCCCAGGAGGAACAACAACTGTTTTCGACGATCCCGGTCTTTGTGGCGAGAATTGCCCTGATCTGTTGCCCCTAAATTATGGGATCCCCCAACTGACTACACCTGGCTAGCCTGAACTGCACTCCTAACCTCCTATTCCCTCATCTGCCAATCTTGCAAATTTGTTGGGGTGTACCCAAACAGGACTGCATTCCTGACACTCTTCCCTCTACCCCTGCTTTCTGACTGTTACCCATCTAGCTGCCTCATTTCATGCACCTCCATGCTACCACCCTCCCCAGCTCTAACCTGGCGAGGGATTGGCTCATGAGCGGCAAACTTCGCTTCCAAGTTGGCAATGGATCTCAGTGTCGCCACTTGCTCATTTAGATCCAGGATCCGGGCTTCTAAATGTGCAGTGTGCACACAACTTGCACAGCAGTATGCCCCCTCGAATTGTTGCTCAAGGATGGCATACATTGCACAGGTTGTATCTTTATTAATGAAATAATTTTAGAGACAACTCTTTTTTATTAGTGTACTGTTGTAACAGTTGACTGAGAGCACGTTTTGCCCAATTCCATTACGTTCTCGCTTCACTTCGCCTCCTCCGACTCAGGTAGATCACATTTAACTAGGTCTGCCTGTCGGAGCTGCAATGCGCCTCACTTCATGCATGCCTCGGAGTATTCGAAAGTGCCATGTCCCGCCCCAGAACGCCCACACCGCGCCCATTGCACGCCCCTTCATGTTAGGCGCAGCCGAAAGTGGCGAAGGTTGTGCCTAACATCGCATACATGCGTCCGACAGGGGATTCGGAACGGTGAGGCGCAGTTTTCGCAAGAAAACAGGCACAACTCCCGATCCTACATGTCACCCTTAGTGTTTGGGCATCCAATTGGTAAATAAGGTTCATTGTGAATAAATATAAATTAATGCATCTGGGTGCTAATAATCTGCATGTTGTGTGTCCTGGAGAGAAAACTATCAAAAGTGGCATAGAATTGCAGGGCAGGAATTTTACACTGCTGCTTTTAACCCCTTACCGCTGGAGCCAGTTTTGGCGTCTCTGACAGAGCCCAATTTTTACTAAATCTGACACGTGTCACTTTATGTGAGAATAACCTTTTGACACTTTTACCTATTCATGTGATTCAGAGATTGTTTTCTCGTGACACATTGTGCTCTGAGCTAGAAATAAATTTTGGTCCATACAATCCTTGTTTGTGAAAAATATCAAAATATTTTCAAACTTAAAAAATGTCTGCGTGTAAGACGGATAGTTCAATCCAAAGTAACAGACCAGCTCCATATTCATAAAGGAGTATAAAAAGTTAAACTTTATTCCACATTGCTAAAAACAGCATAATCCAAAACTATCTCCATTAGAGCATCAGGCAGATGGAAGCGTAGGTGTACAGGTCGACGCGTTTCGAGAGTATACTCTCCCTTAGAGGTGCTAAGACGGACAGTAATTCCACTCAAAATAGTTTATAACTAGCATATACCATATGTCTACTGTAGGTTGGCATAAGTTTTTAAATGTCTTTTTTTTTTTACAACATTAGGGGGTTTAGAAACTTAGTAGTAATTTTCACATTTTCAAGAAAATTTGCAATATACATTTTTTTTAGGGACCAGTCCAGTTCTGACGTGACTTTGATTGGCCTGTATGTTTGATACCCCCATATATATCTTAGAAACTACACCCCGTATAGTATTTAAAACAGCATTTAGAAAGTGTCTTAACCCTTTAGGTGTTTCACAGGAATTAAAGCAAAGTGGAGGTGAAATTTAAAAATTTCACATTTTTTGCAGATCTTCCATTTTAATCCATTATTCACAAGAACACGGTAGATGAAACCAGGGAAATGCTATTTAATATTGATTCCCCAGATTCTGAAATTTTCAGAGATATCGCATGTGTGGCCCTATTGTACTATTTGGCTAAACCACAAGCCCCAGAATAGGAGAAGCACTTACTGAACTCTGGTGTCTCATTTTATTTCACGCAATAAACACCCCTAAAAAGACCCCATATTGTAAACTATACCCCTTAAGTAATATATCCAGGGGTGCAGTGAGTATATCAACCCCACAGATGTTTCACAAATTTTTTTAGCGTTAGGCTGTGCAAATGAAGACATTTTTTCCAACAAGCTGCAATTTTAGCTGAAAATTATTAATCTTTACAAAGAATCCTGGAAAAAAAGCCCCTGAAATTTTGTTACTCAATTTCTTCCAGGTTCGGCAATACCCTACATGTGTGTGTGTAAACTGCTGTTTGGACGCATGACAGAGCATGTAAGGGAGGGAGCGTTATTTGGCTTTTGGAATGCAGATTTTAGTGGGTGTCAGGTCGCATTTACAAAGCTCCCAAAGTAGCAGAACAGGTGAAACCTTTCAGAAGTTACCGATTTTGGATTCAACACCCCTCATGGATCTCAGTTAGGGGTGTATTATGCATTTTGGGTGCACAGGTGTTCCATAGTTTTTTTTTAGTTTTGGACCATGAAAATGGGGGAGTGTGAAACGCAGTTCCGTCATTGTTTATTGGGTTTCAATTTTACAGTGTTCGCTGTGCAGTGTAAATGACTGGATAACTTTACTATGGGGGTCGGTACAATTGTAATGATATAAATTTTATATAGTTTTTTTATGTTTTGTTACTTTTATACCCAAAAAAATATGTCATAAAAAAAATTGTGGCTTTTTATGCGTTTTTTTTTATTTTTCTGAGCTGATTAAGGGCTTGTTTTTTGCAGGATGAGTTGACGTTTTTATTGGTACCATTATGGGGTACATATGACACTTTTTATTAATGTTTTTGTGAGGTGTTGCAAACAAAATGCAGCAATCCTGGTAGTGTTTTTTATTTTTATTTTTTACAGTGGTCACCATGCGGTATAAATGACATCCTAACTTTACGCAGCAGGTCAATACGATTACAGCAATACCTAATTTGTATTTTTTTTGTTTTACTGCTTTTTTTATGTTTTACTTTTTTTCAAAAAGGAAAATATGTTTTTGCATCGCCATAGTCTGAGAGCCATAACTTTTTTTTGTTGGAACTGTATAGCAGTTTTTTTTTTTGCGGGATGAGTTAACGGTTTTTTTGGATCGCTTTTAAATCTGTTTTTTGGAAGGCAGGGTGAAGAAAATAATGCAATCCTAGTAGAGTTTTTTATTTTTAACCACTCACTGTGCAGTATCTATGACAAGTTAGCTTTACTCCTTGGGTCGAGTCGATTGTGTGATACCCAGTTTATATAATTTTTTTATGTGAATGCACTTTTTTTTTTTCAAAAAAGTGTTATGATTGTGTAAAACAATATTTATGCATCGCTATCTTCTGATAGCCACTTTTTTATTTTTATACAGATCTGTGTAAGGTTTTTTTTTTGCGGCATGAACGGACGTTTTAATTGGCACCACTTTGGTGTTTATATGAGTTTTTGATCGCTTTTATTCCATTTTATGTGCTGCAGGATGAACAAAAATGTGACTTTGTTTTTATTGTTTTTTTACGGCGTTCACTGTACGTGTTAATTAACCTGACATATTTATAGGGTGGATATAGAGCATTATAAGATGTCCCTTCTGGTATAGAGAATAGAGTTTATAGAGAATAGAGTTTAGAGAAAGTGACAGTTGGGACTGTTAGGCTATGTTCACACGGCTTAAACTGGGATGTATTTCACCCCGTATTTTGGGCCGTACTGCGCTATATACGGGGTGAAATACGTCCCAGTCATTATGGCAAAACCAGGTTCTCATAAAAGAACTAAAGATTACGTCTCCTCTCCCCGCTCGCACAATACGACGAGCAGGGAGATAAGTGACATGTCAATTACTAGCGGCGAATACGCGCCGCTAGTAATGAATGTCTATAGGGCTGGCGGGCTGCCGCCCGAGGGAGCTCGCGCTTAATCGGCGCAATTATACCTTGTGAACATAGCCTTAGGGCGAGCAGGCCAGCTGGTAGCGAGGCAGACAGTTGGAGGATCGAGCCAGTCAGCTCGATAGACAGTCTGGAGTTGGAGCTAGGCTGCGTGTATATAGTTCTAGTTGAAAGCAACTTTATAAGGGGACCCCTGTCTATTAAGGCGCCAATAGACAGGGCAGGCTGAGGCAGAAGAGAACAGTCAACTCACTGATATACCTGACAATAAGTAGGCACCAAGACAGAGAGAGAAAGTAGAAAACCAGGTGGAGTGGACCTGAAGAGTCACACGATCCACAAATATAGGTGGACAGTTTGAGGAACTGCTAGAAGAGTCAAGGGACCCTATTGAGTGGACAGATTGTGTCCTGTGTCGCCAGGCGCCAGCATCTTGCACAGCTGGCATGGGACGGGGGTCAGCGCCAGTGCCAGCACCTTGCACAGCTGGACTGGGTCGGAATAAAAAGGGGATTGTGAGAAGTGTCAATGGGTCTAGAGTAGGGATGAGCGATATTATCAGCAAAAGTTGAAATCGGCACGGTTTTTAGGCTTATTGGAAACTTCCGATCACGCGATAGTTAAGGTGACAATCTTACAGATAATCTATTACTATCGCGCCATTTTCAGCGTTTCCTGTCATTTTGGCGACCACAAACTACGTTACACGTAGTTATAACCAGGCGGAGAAAACCTCTAAGATACGTATTGCCCGGTACCGTAAATAATCAGAGAAAAACCACAACGAGTTATTGTGTGTTTTTCTTGTCTTGGTGAGGTCTTGATTGGTGATTGGTAATTTGTGCACTTTGGTTTATATGGTTGTAGTGGTTTCTTATTACCTTTTAGGTCTTATTTAGTGAAGAAATATTTAGGGTCTCTAGATAGGTTCTGGTGTGGGGTCGCCCTTTTTCAGGGTGGGTTCCCCACTTATTAGTAGTTGAGGTAGGGCACAATAGGGAATTTGGTAGGTCTTTTTATCAGTATATAATAAAAGTTTATTTTAATTGTCAAATTTGGCCTGAAGGTATTTGTGTACTCGGGACAGGGAACCATTGATTTATTGTGTGTTTTTTCTTGTCTTAGTGACGTTTTGGATTGGTAATTGGTAATTTGTGCACCTTGGTTTATATGGTTGTAGTGGTTTTCTTATTACCTTTTAGGTGTTTTTAGTGAAGGAATAATTTAGGATCTCTAGATAGGTTCCGGTGTGGGTCGCCCTTTTTTCAGGGCGGGTTCCCCACTTATTAGTAGTTGAGGTAGGGCACAATAGGGAATTTGGGGTAGGTCTTTTTATAGATTTTAATAAAAGTTATATTTTAATTGTCTATTTAGCCTAAAGGGTTTATTTGTGTACTCGGGACAGGGAACCATTGATTTATTGTGTGTTTTTCTTGTCTTAGTGACGTCTTGATTGGTAATTGGTTAATTTGTGCACCTTGGTTTATATGGTTTTTAGTGGTTTCTTATTACCTTTTAGGTGTTATTTGTGAAGGAATATTTAGGGCTCTAGATAGGTTCCGGTGTGGGGTCACCCTTTTTCAGGGCGGGGTCTCCCACTTATTAGTAGTTGAGGTAGGGCAAAAATAGGGAATTTGGTAGGTCTTTTATCAGTATATAATAAAAAGTTAGATTTTAATTGTCTATTTAGGCCTGAAGGTATTTGTGTACTCGGGACAGGGAACCATTGATTTATTGTGTGTTTTTCTTGTCTTGGTGACGTCTTGATTGGTAATTGGTAATTTGTACACCTTGGTTTATATGGTTGTAGTGGTTTCTTATTACCTTTTAGGTGTTATTTAGTGAAGGAATATTTAGGGTCTCTAGATAGGTTCTGGTGTGGAGTCGTCCTGTTTTAGGGCGGGTTCCCCACTTATTAGTAGTTGAGGTAGGGCACAATAGGGAATTTGGTAGGTCTTTTTATCAGTATATAATAAAAGTTATATTTTAATTGTCTATTTGGCCTGAAGGTATTTGTGTACTCGGGACAGGGAACCATTGATTTATTGTGTGTTTTTCTTATCTTGGTGACGTCTTGATTGGTAATTTGTGCACCTTGGTTTATATGGATGTAGTGGTTTCTTATTACCTTTTAGGTGTTATTTAGTGAAGGAATATTTAGGGTCTCTAGATAGGTTCCAGTGTGTGGTCGCCCTTTTTCAGGGCGGGTTCCCCACTTATTATTAGTTGAGATAGTGCATAATTTGGAATTTGGTCTGTATTTTTATCAGTATATAATAAAAGTTATATTTTAATTGTCTATTTAGCCTGAAGGTATTTGTGTACTCGGGACAGGGAACCATTGATTTATTGTGTGTTTTTCTTGTCTTAGTGACGTCTTGATTGGTAATTGGTAATTTGTGCACCTTGGTTTATATGGTTGTAGTGGTTTCTTATTACCTTTTAGGTGTTATTTAGTGAAGGAATATTTAGGGTCTCTAGATAGGTTCCGGTGTGGGGTCGCCCTTTTTCAGGGCGGGTTCCCCACTTATTTAGTAGTTGAGGTAGGGCACAATAGGGAATTTGGTAGGTCTTTTTATCAGTATATAATAAAAGTTATATTTTAATTGTCTATTTAGCCTGAAGGTATTTGTGTACTCGGGACAGGGAACCATTGATTTATTGTGTGTTTTTCTTGTCTTAGTGACGTCTTGATTGGTAATTGGTAATTTATGCACCTTGGTTTATATGGTTGTAGTGGTTTCTTATTACCTTTTAGGTCTTATTTAGTGAAGAAATATTTAGGGTCTCTAGATAGGTTCTGGTGTGGGGTCGCCCTTTTTCAGGGTGGGTTCCCCACTTATTAGTAGTTGAGGTAGGGCACAATAGGGAATTTGGTAGGTCTTTTTATCAGTATATAATAAAAGTTATATTTTAATTGTCTATTTAGCCTGAAGGTATTTGTGTACTCGGGACAGGGAACCATTGATTTATTGTGTGTTTTTCTTGTCTTAGTGACGTCTTGATTGGTAATTGGTAATTTGTGCACCTTGGTTTATATGGTTGTAGTGGTTTCTTATTACCTTTTAGGTGTTATTTAGTGAAGGAATATTTAGGGTCTCTAGATAGGTTCCGGTGTGGGGTCGCCCTTTTTCAGGGCGGGTTCCCCACTTATTAGTAGTTGAGGTAGGGCACAATAGGGAATTTGGTAGGTCTTTTTATCAGTATATAATAAAAGTTATATTTTAATTGTCTATTTAGCCTGAAGGTATTTGTGTACTCGGGACAGGGAACCATTGATTTATTGTGTGTTTTTCTTGTCTTAGTGACGTCTTGATTGGTAATTGGTAATTTGTGCACCTTGGTTTATATGGTTGTAGTGGTTTCTTATTACCTTTTAGGTGTTATTTAGTGAAGGAATATTTAGGATCTCTAGATAGGTTCCGGTGTGGGGTCGCCCTTTTTCAGGGCGGGTTCCCCACTTATTAGTAGTTGAGGTAGGGCACAATAGGGAATTTGGTAGGTCTTTTTATCAGTATATAATAAAAGTTATATTTTAATTGTCTATTTAGCCTGAAGGTATTTGTGTACTCGGGACAGGGAACCATTGATTTATTGTGTGTTTTTCTTGTCTTAGTGACGTCTTGATTGGTAATTGGTAATTTGTGCACCTTGGTTTATATGGTTGTAGTGGTTTCTTATTACCTTTTAGGTGTTATTTAGTGAAGGAATATTTAGGGTCTCTAGATAGGTTCCGGTGTGGGGTCACCCTTTTTCAGGGCGGGGTCTCCACTTATTAGTAGTTGAGGTAGGGCACAATAGGGAATTTGGTAGGTCTTTCTATCAGTATATAATAAAAGTTAGATTTTAATTGTCTATTTAGCCTGAAGGTATTTGTGTACTCGGGACAGGGAACCATTGATTTATTGTGTGTTTTTCTTGTCTTGGTGACGTCTTGATTGGTAATTGGTAATTTGTACACCTTGGTTTATATGGTTGTAGTGGTTTCTTATTACCTTTTAGGTGTTATTTAGTGAAGGAATATTTAGGGTCTCTAGATAGGTTCTGGTGTGGAGTCGTCCTTTTTTAGGGCGGGTTCCCCACTTATTAGTAGTTGAGGTAGGGCACAATATGGAATTTGGTAGGTCTTTTTATCAGTATATAATAAAAGTTATATTTTAATTGTCTATTTAGCCTGAAGGTATTTGTGTACTCGGGACAGGGAACCATTGATTTATTGTGTGTTTTTCTTGTCTTAGTGACGTCTTGATTGGTAATTGGTAATTTGTGCACCTTGGTTTATATGGTTGTAGTGGTTTCTTATTACCTTTTAGGTGTTATTTAGTGAAGGAATATTTAGGGTCTCTAGATAGGTTCCGGTGTGGGGTCACCCTTTTTCAGGGCGGGGTCTCCACTTATTAGTAGTTGAGGTAGGGCACAATAGGGAATTTGGTAGGTCTTTCTATCAGTATATAATAAAAGTTAGATTTTAATTGTCTATTTAGCCTGAAGGTATGTGTGTACTCGGGACAGGGAACCATTGATTTATTGTGTGTTTTTCTTGTCTTGGTGACGTCTTGATTGGTAATTGGTAATTTGTGCACCTTGGTTTATATGGTTGTAGTGGTTTCTTATTACCTTTTAGGTGTTATTTAGTGAAGGAATATTTAGGGTCTCTAGATAGGTTCTGGTGTGGAGTCGTCCTTTTTTAGGGCGGGTTCCCCACTTATTAGTAGTTGAGGTAGGGCACAATATGGAATTTGGTAGGTCTTTTTATCAGTATATAATAAAAGTTATATTTTAATTGTCTATTTAGCCTGAAGGTATTTGTGTACTCGGGACAGGGAACCATTGATTTATTGTGTGTTTTTCTTGTCTTGGTGACGTCTTGATTGGTAATTGGTAATTTGTGCACCTTGGTTTATATGGTTGTAGTGGTTTCTTATTACCTTTTAGGTCTTATTTAGTGAAGAAATGTTTAGGGTCTCTAGATAGGTTCCAGTGTGGGGTCGCCCTTTTTCAGGGCGGGTTCCCCACTTATTAGTAGTTGAGGTAGGGCACAATAGGGAATTTGGTAGGTGTTTTTATCAGTATATAATAAAAGTTATATTTTAATTGTCTATTTAGCCTGAAGGTATTCTGTTATTTTGGTGGGCAGCCAATCAGCTCCGAGGATAGAGGGGGGTCAGGAGGATGTACAACCTCACCACTTTGCGGTGTATGGATCTCATTGGCTGCAAAAATCATGTGACCTCGTTTTATCTATGCAACTGCATTTCCTGTTTAAGCTCATACTCTGTCTATCACACTTCACAGCAGCACGTGTCTCTGCGTTTAAACCAATAGCTGTTCTAACAGCTCTGATAGATAGTCTCTTCGAGGAGAGGCATTTGAAAGGAAGATATTTTGCAGCTCAGTGTGCTCTGTGATCTTCAATTGAAAAAGAATAGTTTTTTTACCACTTTTTTGGCCAGCAGACCTCTGATAGGAGTTGAAATTGTCTCTGTGTTTTCAGTTCTATTTCAATTACTACATGTTCCCAACAACCGGCATAACTTATCCCTATAACTTTTAAATAGTTTTATTGAAGTCCGTGCGTCTGTTTGCCGCAAAGAGCTCAGTTGTGCGCAAATTGTGTTATACATATCTGATAGTAAATTACGCTTGTAGTCAGTGCTGCGAAGGCCGCCATAGTAACCCATATAAAATTTAAATACTCTTATTGCAGTCCGTGCATCTGTTTGGCGCATAGAGCTCAGTTGTACGCAAATTGTGTTATACATATTTCCCAGTAATTTGCGCATGTAGTCAGTGGTGTGAAGGCCGCCATATTAATCCATATAATTTTTAATACTTCTATTTCACTCAGTGTGTCTCAGTTTGGCGCTATTCGTGCATTTGTACGATAGTTTGTTGAAAACTATCAATTGCTAGTCCTACTGGGCAGTTGTAAATCTCAGGGACTGAAGGAAGAACACTGTTGATTTTGTGTTACGGTTCTTCCACCAGACCGCATTTCACAGATATTTGATAGAAACAATTCTGTTTCTAATCCTAGTTAGCTGTTGGAAATTAGAGGGATTTAAGAATAGCTGTGATTTGCCGTCTTTCAATAAGAGACTGTCAAAAACTCTTCCATACCCTTTAAATTTTAATATTTCTGAACCTGGAGCGAACTGCAGGTGGTAAGCGAGCAAAGAGAGGTGTAGGACATGGAGGTAGAGGTACGAGAGAAGGTGATCCTTCCAGTGCTGGTGACAACACGCAAGTCAGCGGATTGTCGGTTACAGGACCGTCAATCCTGTCATTGATGGGTCAGTGCCCTGTGAATCTCAGTAACTAACAGCGTCGCCAATCTGTTCTTCAGTGTTTAATGCAACCTGCATCCAGCAGTATTGCCTCCTCGTCCTCCCAGTCACGGCCACAAATGTCGTCATCATCATCGTCAGCATGAAGAGAAGGCAGCCTAAATGTCAACTCATGTACCCACCACTGTGGATAATCCATTTTTTAAGACCTCTTTGATGAAAAAATGCGGTTGGGGTCAGAAGGCATTTCAAAAGATCAAGAGGCCAAAGAGGATGATTTTGTCTACTCTGACGCCCAATCGCTGATGCCATCAGAGGAGGAGTAGGAAGCCGGTCAATCGGCAAAAATCCTGGGTGGTCGGCAACGCCTTGCAGTGCCTCTTGCTTTTAGCCCGCAGCTCCAGGATGTAGAATGTCAGGACAAGGAAGTCACCTGTGTAGATGAAGATGATGATGACGACATTGCGGATCCAACGTGGTCTTTTCAGCAGAATTTGCTTGCGAGCGCTTCATCACTGGACGAGGAGGAAGACGATGGGGTAGTGTCAGTATGGGTCCTGCCTCAAAAAGGGAGAGGGCGGTCACACAAGTCCGCTGAGATTATTCCGCCAGCCATGATCAGCGGAGACACCGCTCCTCGCTTATCGCCGTAGAAAAGGTCCAGGACCTTTCAAGCCTGGGCCTTTTTCGATCAAGCCTCTGATTCACCCAGTGATGTCATATGCAGCCTTTGCCATAAACGCATCAGTAGAGGGAAGAATATTAGGTATTTAACCACCACCAACATGTCTAGTCACATGCACTGAATGCATTAGTCACACCCTCTGTCTCCGCCTCCTCCTCCTCCGCCACTTCCAAGACCAAGCGTTCCTCAGCTGCCCATGTCTCTCAGCATCATGAGCAAGGATCAACCTCCAATTCAGCCTCCACCATCGCCCGAGTACCACCAGCACCACCAGAGACCCAACCTACCCCTTCTCCTTCCACCAGTTTGACCTGCACACCGTACAGCGGCCAGTCTAGCAGCCAGCCTTCTGTCTACCAGGTTTGGGAGCAGAAGAAACACTTTAACCCAAACCATCCCAAAGCCAAAAGCCTGAATGTCGGCATTGCCAGGCTTTTGGCCTTGGAAATGTTGCCTTTCCGTCTGGTGGACACAGATGGGTTCTGCAACGTCATGGTCCTTGCCTACCCCCAATACCAAATGCCGAGCAGGCATTGCTTTTCCTGAAAAGCCATCCCTGCCCTGGCCAGCCACGTATCATCTAAAATCTCAAGCGCGTTGTCTGCATCTGTGTCCAGCAAAGTCCATCTGACCACTGATACATGGACTAGTAAGCACGGCCAAGGCCGCTATATCTCTGTGACAGCTCACTGGGTGAGCTGGGTGGATGTCTCTGGTGGTGACGGTGGCTCTCTGGCTCAGCGCTCGCTCTTCAAAACCGCAGGGATGGTGCAGGGTTCTTTCCCCCAAGGTCCACTGGTAGCATCACGTGCCCAGAGAAAACAAGCCGTGTTGAAATTAATCTGTCTTGGAGACCGTCAACACACAGGTCAGGAGCTGTGGACGGCTCTTTGCAACGAGACCGAGCGCTGGCTGGGTGACAAGAACCTTGTGCCAGGCAAGGTGGTGTGCGATAACGGTCAAAATCTCCACCCTTAAGATCGGTAGGCTGGAGCACATCCCTTGTCTGGCACATGTCATGAAACTTGACATTCAGAAATTTCTAAAGCGCTACCCGGGTCTAGACTGCCTGCTGAGGAAGGCGCGAGGTCTGAGCTCACACTTCGCCCTGCTTCGTCCCGGCTGGCTGCATTACAGCGTCAGCTCGGCCTCCCCGTCAACCGTCTCATTGTTGACGGGGCAACACGCTGGAATTCCACCCTCCACATGCTCCAGCGATTGTGGCAGCAGCACAATGCCATTACGCAGTACGAAGTGACACATGGCCTGACAAGGACCTCGGGGTGTTGAACCACCGAGAGTGGAGGCAGGTGAAAGAGCTCTGCACCATCCTTGCGAGTTTTAAAGAAGCCACCAAAAGGGTCAGTGCGGACAATGGCCTTGTCAGCATGAGCATTGTGGTGATCTTAGTTCTGGAACATTTGTTGGACACTCTGAAACAGCCTTTCTCTCTGTCAAATCCAGAAGGCCTGACAGTTTCACAACTTTATCGGTCTTCATTAGGCAGTAGTTCGGGGTCCAGGGCTAGTGCAAGGCGGCGCCTCATATCTCAGGGTACAGCATCTGAGGCAAGTCAGGGCTGTGTTGAAGCTGAGATGGAGGAGGAGGATGAGGTATTCCTGGACACCGACGTTACCGATGTCCCTGCCTTGGAAAGAGGTTGGCATGTATTTGAGATGGAGGACGAAGATGAGGAAGATCAGTTTGTTAGTCCAGATCCAGAGGCTTGGGAAATCAAGGTTCCATCTCTCACATGAGTGCTTGGATGCTCCATTTCCTCCAACATGATCCAAGGCCATCAAAATGACCAACAGTTACTGGGTGGCCACCCTCCTCGATCCCCGGTACAAAGCAAAACTCAGCACTTTCATCAAGATAGT
This sequence comes from Phyllomedusa bahiana, assembly GCA_025379985.1. Lineage (NCBI taxonomy): Eukaryota > Metazoa > Chordata > Amphibia > Anura > Hylidae > Phyllomedusa > Phyllomedusa bahiana. Next base: position 61,581 of record JAODAL010014512.1, on the reverse strand, counting down.
TACATAGTTACATAGTTACATAGTTAGTAGGTTGAAAGAAGACACATGTCCATCGAGTTCAACCAAGGGTGGGGAAAATGTGGGTGAGGGAGAGAGACAAGGACTTAAAGCCCAGGCTCTCCACTGGTTAATGCCCCGAAACCCACAAGGCAAGAACCAACCTGCTCCAGTATAGACCCTATATCTGACCCCAGAGCCGCCACCGGCCAGGATCCAGAATTTTACCTAGCTACGTACGCATTAATATTCTTTAGTTCCAGGTAGGTATCTAAGCCTTTCTTGAAACTCTCTACAGTTCCTGCTGTGATCAGCTCCTCAGGCAGGCTATTCCACAGATTTACAGTTCTTACAGTGAAGAACGCTCTTCTCCTCTGGAGATTAAATCTTTTTTTCTCTAGTCGAAGGGAATGTCCCCTTGTCTTTTGAGGGGGCTTCACCTGAAATAATTTTTCCCCATACTTTTTGTAGGGACCATTTATATATTTATATAAATTAATCATGTCCCCCCGAAGCCGTCTTTTCTCAAGACTAAATAAGTTCAATTCTACTAACCTTGCCTCATAACTAAGATGCTCCATTCCCCTTATAAGTTTGGTTGCTCGTCTTTGTACTCTCTCTAGCTCTATTACATCTCTTCTATAAACTGGGGCCCAGAACTGAACAGCATATTCTAAGTGAGGTCGCACCAATGCTTTGTACAGCGGTAGAATGACATCCTTGTCCCGCGAGTCCATGCCTCTTTTAATACACGCCAATATCTTACTGGCCTTAGAGGCAGCTGATTGACATTGCATGCTGTTCTGTAGTTTATGATCTACAAGAACGCCCAGATCTTTCTCAACAAGCGATTCTCCAAGTTTTTCTCCCCCTAGGACATATGATGCCTGTATATTATTTCTCCCCAGATGCAGAACCTTACATTTTTCCACATTGAACCCCATTTGCCAAGTGGATGCCCAAGCACTCAGTGTGTCCAGGTCTGCTTGCAATTTATGAGCATCTTCCATAGATTGCACTACCCTACATAGCTTGGTGTCATCTGCAAAAATCGAAACCGTGCTATTGATCCCTTCCACTATATCGTTAATAAATACATTAAATAAGAGAGGACCCAATACTGAGCCCTGCGGCACACCACTCTCAACCGGGGACCACTCAGAGTAGGATTCATTTACCACCACTCTCTGAGTACGATCCAGCAGCCAGTTTTTAATCCAATTACACACTGTTATCTCTAACCCAATGGATTCTAGTTTACCTAACAAACGCTTATGCGGGACAGTGTCAAACGCCTTTGCAAAGTCTAAAAACACAATATCCACAGCTGCCCCGCTATCCAGACTTCTACTCGCCTCTTCATAAAAAGAAATCAGATTGGTCTGACAGCTTCTGTCCTTAGTAAATCCATGCTGGCAATCACTAATAATATTGTGTTTGTCAACATACTCCTGTATATAGTCCCTAATGAGCCCTTCAAACATTTTTCCCACAACAGATGTTAAACTTACTGGTCTATAATTACCTGGGCAAGACTTAGAACCTTTTTTGAAGATGGGAACTACATTTGCCTTGCGCCAGTCTCCTGGTACTATACCAGTCACCAAGGAATCTCTAAATATCATGTACAGGGGCACACTGATAACCGAGCTGAGCTCTTTAAGAACTCTTGGGTGAATGCCATCAGGGCCTGGAGCCTTGTTCACATTCAATTTATTTAACTTGGCTTTGACTTTTTCTACACTGAGCCAATTAATCAGGCGTGGATCTCTGATGATGTTGTGGCCCCAATTGCTGAGGTCACCGATTAGTTGCCGGTCTACTTCACATTCCTTTTCCAAAAGAAATGGTCCTCTTAAAAAAAATTTTTTAAATGATAATTTTTTACAGCAATTCTTAATCTCAGTTCCCAAAAGGTCATGGTGCTGGTTTTGCGGTGAGGAGACTGTAGAAGACACCAATTGTACATAGTTTCATGAAAAAAACGTATTGCATTTACTCACTTTTTCATTAAAATTTTTCGCAACGTCAATGGTTTTAGGGTCATGGTGCTGTGAGATACAGCTATAATCAAGGTCCTTTGGAACAGAAATGTGGCTTCTAAGTGGCATTTCTCCCTTTTTTGGATCATGTTGCTGTGAAATACAGCTATACTACAGGTCCTATTTTAAAAAATGTGGTTTCTAACAGACATTTGTTCTTCACAATTGTCAACAGTGGCCAAAGTGTCACGTTTTGAATTTTTGGGGGCATGTTGCTGTGAAATACAGTTATACTATAGGTCCTATTGTAAAACATGTGTTTTTTAACAGACATTTGTTCTTCACAATTTTCAACAGTGGCTGAAGGGTCATGTTTTGAATTTTATGGGGCATGGTGCTGTCAAAAACAGGAATAGGTAGGACACTGTTAATGGACACATATTGCAAAATGACTTGTTTTTGCAACATCTTTAACATAGCTAGCAATCCCTGTAGTGAGACAACCAGTTTAATACAATTAAAAAACAAAGACGTGGTGGGATTCCATCCTATTTTAACAATGTGTTTTCTAGAATTAAACTTCTAAAAAACTTGCATGTACAAAATAGCTGATACAAATATTCCTCTGAATTGTACAAGGGAGGTACAGGAAGACTTGAACAGATGTAGGTTATTCAGAGGACATGGTGTATGGAGCACATTTGCCACCCCAAGAACAGAGACAATTTCCTCCAACATGTTGAATAAAACGAGAAAAAGAAAGCCAAGAAAAAGGGCACCTGGGTGGAACAGGAGCATCAACCACCAGCATTTCCAAGTGAAGCTCAATTTGCCCGCACTCTCTCGTAGAGGCTGACATTTCTCAAGCGCTACCCAGGTCTTGACTGTGTACTGAGGAAGGCTGGAGGTCTTAGCTCACACTTCCGCTTCCGCACTCTGCTTCAGCACGACTGTTTTCGTTGCTGCGTCATAAGGGCATTTTTGCCGTGTTAATAGATGACAGACGCCAGCCCTGGCTCTCACCGCACCCACTGTAACTCCGGCCCTGCTAGCTGAACCTGCGTGTTAATAGATGACGAACACCAGCCCTGGCTCTCACCGCACCCACTGTAACTCCGGCCCTGCTAGCTGAACCTGCGTGTTAATAGATGACGAACACCAGCCCTGGCTCTCACCGCACCCACTGTAACTCTGGCCCTGCTAGCTGAACCTGCGTGATCCACGTTTACAGCCTCACCCGCCTTGATCAGTAATTTCCTTCAACCCACTTGACAGTAGAATGCAGGATTTTCAGACAGGCTTCGTTGACCTATTGGGGACATCTGTTTAGTTTGCTTCACATTCTAATGTCATGGCGGAACAATGTCACCAGTAGAATGACAAGTAGCTCTAGCAGAGGCTGTACTGGAAAACTAGTTTTTTTTTTAATATAGTTTATTTCTTATTGCGAAATTTTCTGCTGTGCGGGTTTTTGGGTCATGCTGCGTTACAGGATATGGATAGTCAATATCCATTTCACTAAAATACTGCATCAAAAACTACTTTCTTCTGGCACTTTTTAATCTGTAGGTCATGCAGGTTTGAGGATCATGCTGCGGTCTAGAACAGGGATAGTCAATGTCCAGTTCAACTAAAATGGTGGTTCAAAGACTCCTTTTTCAGGCACTTTTTAATCTGTGAGTCATGTAGATTTAAGGGTCATGCTGCGGTCCAGGACAGATATAGTCAATGTCCTGTTCAACTAAAATGGTGGTTCAAAGACTCCTTTTTCTAGCACTTTTTAATCTGTGGGTCAGACAGGTTTAAGGATCATGCTGCGGCATAGTCAATGTCCTGTTCAACTAAAATGGTGGTTGAAAGACTCCTTTTTCCGGCACTTTTTAATCTGTGGGTCAGACAGGTTTAAGGGTCATGCTGCATTAGAGGACAGGGATATTCAGTGTACAGTTCAACTAAAATGATGGTTCAAATAATACTGCCTTCTGGCACTTTTTCATTTGTGGGTCATGCAGGTTTAAGGGTCATGTTGTGGTACAAGACAGGAATAGTGAATAGTCTGTCAGTTTTTTTCTGTGACTCTTGTTGCCTTATTGTCTTGCCTAAGATGTAGCACGTATCTAGTTTACTGTTGTGGATGTTAATTCCAGCTTTTCCACCCCTGTTTGGGTGTAAGAATGAAGATGTTGTTCCTCTCCCATAGACTTTAATGGTCATCGGCGATAATCTGTTATCAACTATCGACATGATAATTGTCGATATCTACTCGATAGCGATAGTTGACACAATCGCTCATCTCTAGTCTAGAGATATGGGGTCTGAGAAGTGTTGAAGTGATATGTACTCTGGGCTGTCGGGTAAGAAGACCAGTAGCGGCGCAGAGCTCACTCCTCCTGCCTGCAACTTCGCTATCGCGACCAGGATGCGGGTGATACGGCATTAGGCCTGTGTTAATTTATCACTGTTCCCATGTCACGATCGTGCGGGGCTCAATTGTAAGCCCGCACGATCGCCAGGACGTACCCATACGTCCATTTGCGGGAACGCACTTCCTGCTAGGACGTATGGGTACGTCAAATGTCGGGAAGGGGTTAAAGCAGTGGTACATTCACATATAAAATATGCTGTTCAGTTCTGGGCTCCAACTTGTGAAACGGATGTCAGAGAAGGTACAACGACGATCAACCAAAGTAATAAAGGGAATAGGGCATCTTAGTTTTGAGGAAAGGTTAAAGTAATTAAACTTATTTAGTCTTGAGAAAAGACGACTACAGGGAGACATGATTAATTTTTACAAGTATATAAATGGCCTACACAAAAAGTATGGAAAAAAGCTATTTCATGTAAAACTCCCTCAAAAGACAAGGAGACATTCCTTTTATCTGGAGAAAAAAGGATTTTGTTTCCAAAAGAGGAAAGCCTTTTTTGCCATGAGAACTGAGAATCTGTGGAATAGTCTGTCCCAGGAGCTGGTCACAGTAAGAAGAAGCTGAGGGTTTCAAGACAGGTGTCACGAACAGGCGATGTCAGTATATACTGACCCATCAATTATCGGAACATGGTGGGTCCTCTGGGCCCGTGCGAGCATAGATGGTGTAACTCGCAGAGGAAGCTGAAGTGCAGGACAGGATAACAGGTGCTGGTACGGAAGACAGGACACAGCAGGTGTAGCCATAGCCAGGTGGCGCAGTCCCAATCAGGTAGCGAACTTGGTACAGCGACAGGTATACAGTAGTAGTAACAGACTGGTGCAGCGGCAGGTAATCAGCAGTTAGCGCAGTGACAGCAGCCAAGGGTCAAGCTCTATGTAGCGGACAACAACAAACTGACCAAGAGCAAGGGCAGGAAGTTCCATTTATGCTAACAGGGTCACAGATTAATTGGCAGATAATTTGGTACTGTCTCTTTAAATAGCAGAAGGCTGCTGCGCGCACACAGGCAGCCACAGAGGATGAGAGCGAGCAGGAGCGAGGGCCGGCGAGTAAGTGCTGCCGGCAGACGCCGCCGTTGCCATCGCAGCAGGGACAGGAGTTGGGACAGGTAAGTATACATCATAGGGGACTGCAACAGAGGCATGGGCACGAACGCGGCCCATGACAACAGGCTTAGATAACTACTTGCAGCTAAATAATTATGTAGCCATAAAAAATGTCTAGATTCAGTCCAGGTGGCAATTTTTGGACTAGAAATAAAAGACTTATTTAGGGCAGATTGCCTTATGGGTTCCAAAGTCTTAAGTATTAGTTTATAAACAAAGCTTAAACATTTCCTTTACCCCTCCCTTCATCCATCTCTTTTCCCACCCTTGGTTTAACATGTCTTGAAAAAATAAAGTTGAATCATTAATGTTTGATGCTATTCACATTTATTCTTTATGCAAATCTTACAAAATAAAATGTTTATTTGTAGAAACCTGTACTTCTTTGCATTTAAATAGATAACATGTACCAAACAATCAAATCCAACACAAGTTATTTAAACTCCTATTTTTTAGATGTATATTTGCTTTTCTGGGCAACAATAGTTGGTAAATATTAAACCTAAAAGTTGATTTGTGATCAATTTTCTGCTTTAAATGGGTTGTCCAATGGAGAAAAAATGATGTTAAATTCGGCCAACGTCAGTAAAAAAGTTATACTTACCTGCCTTTCCCACTGCCCCTTTGAATATCCCGTTTCTCTTTACTTCCGGGTTCTCATCCCAACTCACAGCATAGGCTTTCACTTCATTTTAAATGAATAGAGTGCAAGTCTTTCGTAAAAGAACCTGGGAGTAAAGAGGAGCTGGTCCAAGGAGGGTCTAAAGCAGCAGTGGTGGAAGACAGGTAGGCAAGTATAATTTTTTTTTTTTTTACCCACCCTGGTCCCATTTAACGTTAATTTTTCTCTTCTGTACAACCCCTTTCATGTATATTTTTATAATGGTAATTTGTTTTAGAAATGATGTTAGTTTAATTAATTTACTGTCTGAGCTTGATTTTCTTTTCATGTTTTATCTTAGAGATTTCAGCAGCCCTCTCGTTTGGGAAGTAGTCAATGAGCCTAAAGTAAATATTAATGAGCTTGAAAGTCTATTTTCCAAAACTGCCGTAAAAGAAAAAAAGAAACCTATTTCAGACACTATAACTAAGACAAAGTCTAAACAAGTAAGTGTTTGTATTCCTTATATTGTTAAAAAAAGACTATGATTATGTATTTATCTTGTGATAAACTTCTAGTGTGAAATTTATCCTGTGCATAACAAATACACGCAATTAGAAATATGCATTGCCTAAAGCACTCATGTTGTTATTTGAATGGCTTGTCCTACTCATAAGTATTAACCCCTTCTTAACAACATGGGGGTTAATACTTTTCTTCCCAACTTCCAAAAGCCATAACTTTATTTTTCCATCTACGTAAACATATGAAAGCTTTTACTTTGCATGACAAGATGTACTTTCTAATGCTGTCTTTGATTGTACCATAGAATGTATTGCGAAACGGAAATAAAAATTCTAAGTGGGGTGAAATGTGGAAAAAAGTATGTGCATCATGTTTGAGGAGGTCTTGTTTTTGAGGCGTTTACTCTTCATTATAAATTATGTATTATCTGTAATCTGCAGGTTGATATGATTCAGGCAATTCCAAATATGGAGGGCTTTCCATATGTTATAGCACCTTAAAAAAATCTTAACATTCTCTATTTTTTCATTTTAAGTTGCAGCGCCAGTTCCTGCAACCAATAACTTTATTTGTCCTATTACCTATGGATCTGAGTTACAGTGCCTTTTTTAGGCTGAAGTGTACTTTTATCTGGTATCAGTTTGGGATTGATGTAACTTTTTGATTAATTTTTATTGCAATTTTTAGGGAACGTGAAATGACCAAAAAACTGCAATTTTGCCGTTTGGAATTTTTTTCTTCTACAGCAGGGGTCTCAAACTCAGGCCCGCGGGCCAATCTGACCCAGAGTATAATTATATTTGGCCTGTAAGCAACCAGGCAGTGTACAGAGGAGAAGAGGAAGAAGCCAGGAGCTGTCATTTCACTGCTGTCACTCAGCCCCTACCCTCTTATGTAGAGCAGAGAACGGACCAAATTGCAGAAGTAACATCTCAGACAGGATGCTTGATAGGCAGTGTTGGACTGGAGTGTCTAGGGCCCACCAGACGAATTTCACTCTGGGGACCTACCCATGGAGTTGACTCCGTGGGCCCGCCCTACAGCTACTGTACATGTTGTCTTCTATATATAGCTTGACCCCTGGCTGCTGTTACCTGCGTTACTTGTACTTTACCTGCTGTTACTTGCCGCTGCACCAGTCCGTTATACCTGCTGACTATCGGCCGTTGTACCAGTCTGTTACCCGCCTGGGACCTGCGTTACCCGTCTATGGCTACACCTGCTGTGTCTTGTCACCCATGCCAGGACATGCTGTCTCTTGTCACCGTAGGTCACCACCTATACCATCTTGCCTGTGGTGATCACTGAAGATCCACTATATACTGGCGATCATTAGGTCAGTGTATACTGACACCACTGGATCGTTACAGGTGTATATGCAGTTTCATAGACATTCCAGATCTGCCATACTCAGGGGCCCATCGGGGAAATCGCGTGTGCCAGTCGACCCTGCTGATAAGGCACAATGGGACTGACAAAAACTGATAAAATAAGAGGTGCTTACAGGGAGAAACGAAGATCCAGAGCCTCAATACTTAACCCTTCCAGCTCCTTCTCAGCCCCAGCATCTCTGCAAGCAGCAGGAAACACGGTGTAGCACAGGAAGACCACAGGACACAGTGAGTCAACCGACTACATTCAGAACAGAACTATGAATCTAGAACAAGCAAAGCTTGAAGGGGTTCTGCCATTAATTTGTTTTACCTCCTCACAGGTCCCCTCAGTTTGCTGTGGTTTTGAAAAGGGGACATACTGTTGCTCAGATTTCCTGCAAGCCTCACCTCTCTGTGACATCATCAAGTATGCGTTCCTGAGACTGAATACCCAGTATTCTTCAGCCTCTGCAGCATGAGCACCTCTGCAATTTACAGTATAAGGATAGACTTAGAGTGTAGTGGTTATCTGACCAGTTTGCAATATAGAGGTCAGTATTTTAGGACCAATTAGTGACTTTTTTTTCCCAAATCATACACATATGCAGAGAGATGCAAAGGAAGGAGATGGGTTCTGTGTCTCAAAGATGAACATGCTTTGGTCCAATATGTGCCACAAAAAAAAGCAAAAGACCTTGTGAAGATGCTGGCGGAAGCTGGTAAGATTGTATTATTATCCACAGCGAAACGAGTACTGTATCAACATGGGCTGAAATGCCACTATTCAAGGAAGAAGCCATTACTCCGAAAGAAATATATAAAAACCATATTAATGTTTGCAAATGCACACAGGAACAAAAACCTACATTTTTGGAGAGATGTCCTGTGGTCTGACAAAACTAAAATTGAACTGACCATCGTTGTGTTTGGAGGAAAAAGGGAGAAGCTTAGAAGCCTAAATACACCATCCCAACTGTGAAACACGGGGGGGGGGGCAGCATCATGTTGTGGGGTTGTTTTGCTGCAAGAGGGACTGATGCACTTCACAAAATAGATGACATCATGAGGAAAGAAGCTGAAGTGGCAATACTGAAGCAACATCTCAGTACATGAGCCAGGAAGTTGAACCTTGGGAGGAAATGTGTCTTCCAAATGGACAATATACTTACTATTTTGCCATAGGCACACTTAATCTCTATCAGTTCTCTATCTATAAAACACTAAAACGTAACTTTTATTATATACACTCACCGGCCACTTTATTAGGTACACCTGTCCAACTGCTCGTTAACACTTAATTTCTAATCAGCCAATCACATGGCGGCAACTCAGTGCATTTAGGCATGTAGACATGGTCAAGACAATCTCCTGCAGTTCAAACCGAGCATCAGTATGGGGAAGAAAGGTGATTTGAGTGCCTTTGAACGTGGCATGGTTGTTGGTGCCAGAAGGGCTGGTCTGAGTATTTCAGAAACTGCTGATCTCCTGGGATTTTCACGCACAACCATCTCTAGGGTTTACAGAGAATGGTCCGAAAAAGAAAAAACATCCAGTGAGCGGCAGTCCTGTGGGCGAAATGCCTTGTTGATGCCAGAGGTCAAAGGAGAATGGGCAGACTGGTTCGAGCTGATAGAAAGGCAACAGTGACTCAAATAGCCACCCGTTACAACCAAGGTAGGCAGAAGAGCATCTCTGAACGCACAGTACGGCGAACTTTGAGGCAGATGGGCTACAGCAGCAGAAGACCACACCGGGTGCCACTCCTTTCAGCTAAGAACAGGAAACTGAGGCTCCAATTTGCCCAAGCTCATCGAAATTGGACAGTAGAAGATTGGAAAAACGTTGCCTGGTCTGATGAGTCTCGATTTCTGCTGCTACATTCGGATGGTAGGGTCAGAATTTGGCGTCAACAACATGAAAGGATGGATCCATCCTGCCTTGTATCAACGGTTCAGGCTGGTGGTGGTGGTGTCATGGTGTGGGGAATATTTTCTTGGCACTCTTTGGGCCCCTTGGTACCAATTGAGCATCGTTGCAACACCTTGTGGAGTCTATGCCACGAAGAATTGAGGCAGTTCTGAAGGCAAAAGGGGGTCCAACCCGTTACTAGCATGGTGTACCTAATAAAGTGGCCGGTGAGTGTATAATACTTAACCTCTATACGCACTATTTAAAAACCTGATTTCTAACCTCTCAATTTATCCCTTTCTACTTCTGAAGGAATAGCTCATTTTCTATTATCAAGTCTGGTGGAACCCCACCTATTAACAGGAAAACATTATATGTACAGTAATTTACTAACTCCAGTAAGGGATCCCAAGCATCCTACTTGGACAGTCATGTCTAATCTAATGGACATAAACATATAAGGTTTCCTTCTGATAACCTCTGCAGCGAGTAACACTTGTAGACAGAGGTGAGAAATCACAATTTAAAATGTCATGCCTGACCTCCCCAACATGTTTCACCAGCTAAACTGACTTCATCAGGGGTAAGAGGTCCGGTCCCATGTGGTCTAAGCTCATTTCCTTTTATATCATGTTAGGTACACACCCTATTCAGGTGCTCACCAATTAGCCATCAGAGAATCCACAAAACCCACTCCCCTTCTACTCTCCTGCACCTGAATAGGGTGTGTACCTAACATGATATAAAAGGAAAAGGAAATGAGTTTAGACCACATGGGACCGGACCTCTAAGCCCTGATGAAGCCAGTTTAGCTGGTGAAACATGTTGGGGAAGTCAGGCATGACGTTTTAAATTGTGATTTCTCACCTCTGTCTACAAGTGTTACCCGCTGCAGAGGGTATCAGAAGGAAACCTTATATGTTTTATGTCCATTAGATTAGGGATGACTGCCGAAGTAGGATGCTTGGGATCCCTTACTGGAGTTAGTAAATTACTGTACATATAATGTTTTCCTGTTAATAGGTGGGGTTCCACCAGACTTGATAATAGAAAATGAGCTATTCCTTCAGAAGTAGAAAGGGATAAATTGAGAGGTTAGAAATCAGGTTTTTAAATAGTGCATATAGAGGTTAAGTGTTATACATAATAAAAGTTACGTTTTTGTGTTTTATAGATAGAGAACTGATAGAGTTTAAGTTTGCCTATGGCAAAATAGTAAATATAGTGATCAAAAGTCACTCTTTGTTCTCTTGCGAGATTCCCATTTTTTTGGAGACTATTTGACAAGTTTGGTGAACAGGAATGTTCAAGTGGGGAATCTAGGGAATGGCAGGTTTTTTGAGTCAGAAAATTAATTTGTTTTTTTTTTCACAGGAAGCTAATGCAGTATTTTCTAATCAACCAATTCCATTGAATGAAACTAATATCCATATAGCCTTTCAGAAATTAAATAAGACTTATAAACAACAAATTCGGGCAGGCTGGGAAGTAGCTAGTCTAGAGACATATATACAACAACAAATTGTGTATAGAGGATTAAGGATCAGTTTGAGACCAAATACACATTATCAAGGGTTGGGAAAAATTGCTAACTCAATGCTCTCTGAAATTGATGAAATACCTGTCAGAATACGAAAGAATTTCATTTAATAAATTAAGTGAACAACTAAATCAGGAGATAGTGGAGATTAATAACTTTCGTGCCCATCCAGATTTCCCTGAATTAGAACAAAAATTACAACAAAATATAGAATCTCTGAGAGAAGAAATTAAAGAAAGGAAACACAACAAATATCTGAGGGATCGGAAAGATTTTTATAACAATCAGATTTATATTTGGAAAAATAGTAGATTTACCTAGAAACCTAATTTATATTCAGATTTGTCAGGTTCAGAGATTTCTGCTGTAGAAGAATCTTCCACAGGTTCTATTAATAGTCATTTGCAGGGTAAGAAAACTGGTTGGAGGAAGAGTCAGAGAAAAAACAAAGGTTGGACAAATAAGAAAACACATAAAAAATCATCTACTCAAACAGTACAAGATCAGAATCCTCAGAGATGCCAATCAGGAGAAGGATTAATGGAATCAAATACATTATCCTCTTCTGCATCCTGTGGTGTAGTGGCCCATGGTATGGGAGCACAGGCAATGATTTCAAATGGCAATACAAATATGCCATTAGTGGCAGGAAATGGACAGGTTGTGAACACAATGCAAACTCAATCTCAGGAGCATTCAAAAATGCAAATTCACCCCCTTTTTTTTAGAACAACCAAGGATTCTCTTGAGGGATCGAGAGAAGGGGAATTATCGGAAATAACAAAGGCCGGAGCACTTCAAGTGATTAATCTATCCGCTTATAGACTAACAGAAAATCAAAAACAGGTGTTGGCATATGGTCTTACGTTTACTCCTATGCCCAGATTTAATGAGTTTGTATGGGTAAAAGATATTAATCTCTTTGCTAGAAGGTTGGCTTTACATAAATATCATAAAATGAAAAATAATGATGAGCAAACCTTTAGGAAACTAGAGGAAAAAACATTGGGTGATCTTGAACAATTGCAGGTTGAAAGTGAAGGAGACCCCATAATTCTAGATATACCCTTTACTAATTTGAAACCAAAATCTAGGAATACACCTCCGATATCACAATATTTAAGTTTTGCCTATGGCAAAATAGTAAATATAGGGATCAAAAGTAACTCTTTGTTCTCTTGCGAGATTCCCATTTTTTTGGAGACTATTTGCCAAATGGACAATGACCCGAAGCAGACTACCAAACTGGTTTCAAGTAGCTTAAGGATAACCAAGTCAATGTTTTGGAGTGGTCATCACAAAGCCCCGATCTCAATCCTATTGAAAAGGCAAGTGTGAGCAAGATGACCTACAAACATGGTTTAGTTACACCGGTTCTTTCAGGAGGAATGGGCCAAAACTCCTTCCAACTATTGTGAGAAGCTTGTGGAACGATATCCAAAACATTTGACCCAAGTCATACAGTTTAAGGTCATATGTATGAAATGTATGGAAACTTTTGACTTAGCAGAAATTAATAAAAAATGCCTTAAAAATGTTCTCTCCCTCATTATTCTGGCATTTGGCAAATATAAATAATTTTGGTAATCCTAAAACGGGTAAGGCTTATTCTGACTTCGTGAGAAAAACATGCATATGCGTCTTTATATATAGTGTATATAAACTTTTGTTTTCAGTTGTACATATACACACACATACATATACACACACACACATAAAACTCCCATATATAATTTCCCATCCTCACAGTAGTCACACCAAGCACTTCCAACATACATCATACAATGTTTATACTCTAAAGGCAAGGACATGATACATGGGAGCTTTGTGTCTTGAGATATATATATATATATATATATGCTTTGTGATGACCACTCCAAAACATTGACTTGGTTATCCTTAAGCCACCTGAAACCAGTTTGGCAGTCTGTTTTGGGTCATTGTTTTGGGTAGACACATTTCCTCCCAAGGTTTAACTTCTTGGCTGATGTACTGAGATGTTGCTTCATTATTGCCACTTAAGCATCTTTCCTCATGATGCCATCTATTTTGTGAAGTGCATCAGTCCCTCTTGCAGCAAAACAACCCCACAACATGATGCTGCCACCCCCGTGTTTCACAGTTGGGATGGTGTTTTTAGGCTTCCAAGCTTCTCCCTTCTATATACTGTGTGTGTGTATATATATAAATATATATATATATATATATATATATATATATATGTGCCTTGCCTTGCTGATTTGCTATGTAACATCTGTAAGGAGAGTACTGTAAGTAAAGCCTCAACTTTTACTGAAGAAACTGTGTTATAAAGCACTGCTGCACCACACTACAACCACATGTCTACTATTCCAACCATCATCTGCAATAGTCACCATCTAGAAACCTGCGGTATCTTACAGATACAGATCTCTTTCCACATTTTCAATTTGTCAATATCTACACATTAAATATCATTTCAAAAATCATTACACAAATGTATATGTACAGATACATTTATATATTAAATACACAGATATATATGTATGATCCATTATATATAAAATAAACCACATCATACATTTGTATATAGATCTATGTAAAAATGTCTCTCTACATATATGTGTCATAATTTTGTACACATATAAATACCATTACAATAGATATAAATATAGTTATAATATATATAAAATATATTATATAATATATATATTATATATATATATAATAATTATATATATATATATATATATAATATACAGAGTGGTAGTGGGAAAATAAGTGTTTTTTGATACACTGGTGATTTTGCAAGTTTTCCCACCTACAAATAATTAAGAGATCTGTTTTTTTTTTATCATGGGTACACTTCAACTATGAGAGATAGAATCTATAAAATAAAATTCAGAAAATCCCATTGTATGATTTTTAAATAAATAAATTGCATTTTATTGCATTAAATAATTATTTGATCGCCTACCAACTAGCAAGAATTCTGACACTCACAGACCTGTTTGTTTTACTTTAAGAAGCCCTATGCTCATTACCTGTATTAATTGCACCTGTTTGAACTCCTTACCTGTATAAAAGAAACCTGTTCATACACACTCCAACCACTGCCCCATGGCCAAGGCCAAAGAGCTGTCTAATCTGTCTAATTGCAGATATATATATATATCTATATATATATATATATATATATATATATATATTGAGCTTTAGCAGGTCTGGGACTTGGCAAACGTGTGTTTTCAGGCAGAGACAGAGACAGAACTTCCGGTGCAAAAATACAGGGCCTCTGTATGTTTATTAAGCAGCAAACAAAAACAACAAGTGCAAGGCATGCACCAACATAAACAAAACAAACGCCTGCCCGTCTGGGCTCTAACTAACACAGACCAACTTACTGACAGCTTGTAAGTTTCCCTGCTGGTTTTCCAGCCTGTCTCCACCCAAGACTCGAAGGTAGTTCAGGGTTGTAACCTCCTTAGTCAGCTTACCTGCTGACTTATATACTCCAGGGAAATCCCGGAGTGAAACCATGGGGAGTGAGCACCCACCCTGCTCTATGCTCACTCTCAATGAAAGGCCGACCCAGGAATGGCTGAAAGCCCTGCTAACATTAAACGTTAAACACATGTCGACAGTCTATACTGTCGACACCTATCTAATATTGGCCTTTCATTCCCCCAAGGCTCCTTACTTTGGGGGCATGTGTCTGGACATTTGAAGGAATATGCGAGGACCCTGGCAGGAAAATATACACCATATAAACCCTTCCTGCTGTTGCCACTCCATACCCCCCCCTCTGCTCAGACCTGTGGGCGGAGCCCCTTGTGCCCCGAAACTGTGCACTCTTGACAGCGCATCGGCGTTTGCTTGCTGGGACCCAGGACGGTGTTCCACACAGAGCCAGGAACCACCGGGTCACCCTCGCGTTCTTCCCTTTATTTTGGGCCATCCATTTCAATGGGGAGTGATCTGTGATCACCCTAAATTGCCTCCCCACTAGATAATACCTCAGAGACTCGATTGCCCACTTTAGCGCCAGACATTCCTCTCTACAATGAGTATTTTTTTTCTGTTTCCCGACAGTTTCGGCTGAGGTACAAAACCCTGGGTGTTCTTGCCCCTATCCTTTGGGACAAGATTTGCCCCAAGCCTGCTTCTGAGGCATCGTCGTACAGGAACTCTTCCGAAAGTTAGGGTGATCATTACAGGCCTCCTACATAGAACCTCTTTAAGTTTTTGGAAGGTTTGGGTTCAGCCTCCGTTCCACTTTACCATGGTGGATTTCGATCCCTTGGTGAGGTCTGTGAGGGGGGCAGCTATTGAGGCGAAGCCTGGCACAAACCTCCTATAATAGCCTGCCAATGCCCAAGAATGCTCTAACCTGTTTTTGGAAACACCGGTGAGGCCATTCTGAATGGCTTCCAGCTTATCTAGTTGGGGTTTGATGACCCCTCGGCCTATATTGTACCCGAGGTAGCGAGCCTCCTCTAGCCCTATCGCAAAATTTCTTGGATTGGCCGTTAGCCCGGCAGCCCTATTGCATTTTGGACCGCTTGCACCTTTACCAGATGGGAATCCCAATCGGCACTGTAGATTCCCAAACATCATCCAGGGATGCGGCGTGCTAATTTTTATGGGGCTGCAGGATGATGTCCATTAGCCTCTGAAAGGTCGCAGGGCCCATGTAGACCAAAGGGAAGGACCACATACTGGAAATGTCCCTGTGGGTAGGAATGCTTTTTTTTTCCCCTGGCCTCATCTGTGGGGGGAACCTGCCAACCCTTGGTGAGTCTAGGGTGGTCATATACCTCGCAGGTCCCAACCTCTCGATCAGCTCATCGACCCTTGGCATGGGGTAGGCGTCGAATTTGGAGATCTCATTCAACTTTTGGAAATCGTTACAGAACCGCAAGCTGCCATCTGGTTAAGGAAAAAATCATGATGGGCTTCGACCCCCCACTTGGGACTTTTCTAGACCCCAAAGGGCTAACATTTTCCTCCCCTTTCTTCTGAATGGCTTGCCTCTGGTTTCCGGTCCCCTGTATGTTCTCAACCTTTATTTTTTGGGACCGGGCTCGGTGACAATGTCATGTTTAATGACGTCTGTCCGGCCGGGTAGTTCAGAGAAGATCCCTCGGTTCCTCTGTAGGAATTCCCTGCCCCCTCCTGCCTCTGGACCTCTGACAAGGATTCCGCGATACAGAAAAGGGGTAACTCCTTGTTTGTGACTTTTCTGACCCCCTTTTGGGCAGCCACCAGACTATCTCGGTCCTTCCAGGGTTTGATTAGGTTGACATGATAGATCTGATAAGGCTTTCTTTTCCCTGGCTGGAATACCTTATAGTTCACCTCACTCACCTGTTCGCAATCTCATATGGGCCTTGCACTTGGCTAGAAATTTGCTCTCTACGGTCCGGGGACCAGTACGAGCACCCTGTCCCCTGGCTGAAAGGCTCGGACCCTTTCGGTCCTGTTGTAAACCCGGCCTGGGCTTCTGGGCCTGCTGCATATTCCCCCCTTACAAAGGGATAACTGCCACGATCCTGTCCTGCATGTCGGCTATATGCTCGATGACACTCCTGTAAGGGGTTTCCTCTTGTTCCCGTGTCTCCCATATAACAGCTCGAACGAAGAGAACCCCGTGGATGCCTGTGGGACTTCCTGGATGGAAAACATCAGATAGGGCAACAGGCGATCCCAATCCCTCCCATCCTTGTCCACTACCTTTCTTAACATCCCTTTTAAGGTCTTATTGAAACGCTCTTCCAGGACCATCGGTCTGGGGAAAGGTACAAAGGACCGTGCGCAGGTGGGTAATTTTTAGCATGCGAAAACAGCTCTTTGGTCACATTGGACATAAATGGAGTGCCCCGATCTGTCAGGATCTCCTTTGGGATCCCTGTCGGGTGAAGAAATAGAGAGCTCCTTTGCTATCCCTCTGGAGGAGGTGTTTTGGAGGGTATGGCCTCGGGTAGCGGGTGGCATAATCCAAAACCCCTAGGATATGCTGGTGTCCTCAGGCTGATTTAGGGAGGGACCGACCAGAATCCATGCCCAAACCACTCAAATGGCACCACTAAAATGGGCAGAGGAACCACGGACTCCGGAAATGGGGTCTAGGGGCATGGACCTGACACTGGACAAGATTGACAGAACTCTTCTTACTGCCTATAGATGCCGGGCCAGTAAAAGTTCGCTCTACCCGCTCCCCAGTTTTCTCCGCCCCCAAATGTCCCCCAACATATGGGAATGGGCTAGCTCCAGGGCCAAAACGGACATGTGTTCGGGTACCACCAACTGCTCTACCACCTCGGTTGGTTCCTTTTCACCCCGTACAGGAGGTTATTCTGTACGAAAAGGGTAAAAAACCAACTCCTCCCCTGTTCCTGTGATTTATTATCTATGACCTTTACGCTTTCCAGGCGTTCTGCAATTAGGGTCCCTCAAAATTTTTCCATACCAAAATTCCCTCTCGAGCCAGCAAGGAGGAGAGCTCCAACTCAGAGGGGGTCCCTCTGCGCTCCAGCCAGTACCGAAAATGGAAAATTAGCGGTTCTACATTATCACCAAGCATACGTTATTTACAGGCGGTACCACATATACATGCACTTATTTTTTATTTCCCCATAACTCCCAAAACAAGGGGAATCACATCCAATAATTGCCCTATGGGGTAAGTTTGGGCCCCAACGGCCACCTCATGTTGTGTCCACCCACAGGCCCGTCTCTATGGCAAGTATGGTGCAGTGGGGGAGTCCCCTTTGGGGTCCCAGGGAATACACACTACCCCTATTCGGCGTGTGTGTAGTTGGTGCGGGTTCCACCCGCTGTGCTTGCACCAAGCTCCCCGAGTCCAAAGGGGGCCTGAACGGAATGTCCCCTTAACGGTGCATCCCCGACGGTCCACCAAACCGCAACCCTGTGGAGTAAGTTGGACGTGCCCAAAACCCGGAGGTATGCCTCCCAACCCACATTCCATTTTGGGTTTTTCCCTCCCGGGCAACGTGCCGCTACAAAGACCTAGTCCTTGGTACCGCCAGCAGATTATGGGGTCCTGGGCTTTAGGAACGTGGTCCCTTTTTGGGGTGGGCGGCCTCTCCCCCCTTCCGCTTAACCGTGACCCCTCTTGGGAGGAACCAGTCTTACCGCGGTTGGGGTCTGCGGATTCCTCTGGGGGTGTAGCACGCAGGAACCTTCGTGGTGCTTTTACCTCTCCACCACCACGACAGTTCATCCACACTTTTGGGGTTGTGTAGCCCACGCACCGCTGGAGCCTGACGGGAAGGGCCCGCACAAAAGGTCACAGACCACCCGTTCTACCACTGGCTGGGGTGGGGAAGTCTCCCGGGTGTAGCCACTTGTTGGTAAGGTGGAACAGATCGTACATTTGGGACCTTGTGGACTTGGTAGGATCAAACTCCCAGGCTTGTACTCTCTGGGCTCTTACAGCCAGGGTGACTCCCAGTCGGGCCAGTATCTCACCACATAATTTGGCGTAGTCCTTGGTGTCTGGGACTCTAAGGTCGAAATAGGCCTTTTGTGGTTCGCCCGTTAGGATGGGGGCCAGGACATCTGCCCACTGGTTCACAGATAGCTGCTCTCTCTCCGCTATCCGTTCGAAGGTCCCCAGGTAAGCCTCGGTGTCATCATCCTCGGTCATCTTGCGCAGAGAACTTGCACCACCTGGCGGGGTGTTGACTGCACACCTGTTGCCCCTCTGGCCTCACCGCCAAGGCCTGAAGCTGTTGCTGCAGAGTTGGGGTTTACCTGCTGTTCCTTCACCGTGGCCTGTGGGTCTCAAAAATTTCAGGCGTTGGTTTCGCTTGGGCCCGGATGGTTCTCCCTCGTGCGCCTTTTGCTGACTAGCCGCCATTAGCTGGAGGTTGGCGTTTCGCTTGTATCAGCTGTTTTACCAGCTCGTCCATTTTCACTGACTTGGTTGTCTGTGCGGTAGCTTTCACCCAGGACATACGTTTTTTCTCTGTCTCAGGAGAGTACTGCCTCTATTTTGCCCATTGCGTCCTCCACCATATGTGAATTTAGCGGTCTGGGATCTTGGACACGTGTGTTTCAGGCAGAGACAGAGACAGAACTTCGGGTGCAAAAATACAGGGCCTCTGTATTTTTATTAAGCAACAAACAAAAACAACAAGTGCAAGGCATGCACCGACATAAACAAAACAAACGCCTGCCCCATCTGGGCTCTAACTAACACCCTGACCAACTTACTGACAGCTTGTAAGTTTCCCTGCTGGTTTTTCCAGCCTGTCTCCACCCAGACTTGAAGGTAGTATGGTTGTAACCACCCTTTGTCAGCTTTCCTGCTGACTTTATATACCCACAGGGAAATCCTGGAGTAGAACCCTGGGAGTGAGCACCCACCCCGCTCTATGCTCACTCCCAAAAGAAAGGCCGACCAGGAATGGTGAAAGCCCTGCTAACATTAAACGTTAAACATATGTCGACAGTCTATACTGTCGACACCTAAAATAAATATTGGCCTTTCATTCCCCAAGGCTCTTACCTTGGGGGCATGTGTCTGGAATTTGAAGGAATAATGCGAGGACCCTGGCCGGATATATACCCATTATATACCCTTCCCGCTGTTGCCACCTTAACAATATATATATGCCTATATATATAAAATATATATATATATAATATATATATATATATATTATATATAATTTTTTTTTTTATAATACCACATCTTAGATCTCAATGAATAAAATATTCCAGTTGCGATTCTTTATTTATTACATAGTGGAAAACTATGAAGTCCAGAGGTCTGGATTTGGAATGATAATCAAAATCAAAGTAGAAAATCTAATTTCAGGCTGATCCAACTTCAGTGGAAAGGCCTCATGACAAGGAAATGAGGCTCAATAGTGTGTATGGCCTCCACATGCCTGCTCACAATGATTGGGTATGCTTCTGACAAGTCGGTGGATGTTCTCCTGGGGGATCTCCTCAAAAACCTGGATTAAAGCATCAGTCAATTCCTGGACAGTCTGTGGTGGATGGAATGAGACATGATGTTCCGAATGTATTCAATTTAATTCAGGTCTGCGGAACGGATAGGCCAGTCCACAGCATCAATGCAAGAACTGCTGACATACTCCATCCATATGAGGCCTAGCATTGTCATGCATCAGAAGGAATCCAGAGCCCACTGCACAATGGGTCTGAGGATCTTATCCCGGTACCCATTGGCAGTCAGGGTACCGCTGGCTAGCACATGGAGGGCTGTGTGGCTCTCCAAAGAAATGCCTCCCCACACCATTACTGACCCACTGCCAAACCAATCATGCTGGAATATGTTGCAAGCCGTAGAACATTCTCCATGGCGTCTCCATACTCGGTGTGAACCTGCTCTCATCCGTGAAGAACCCAGAACACCAATGTTGCATCTGCCAATCTTGGTGTTCTCTGGAAAATGCTAGTCATCCTGCCCAACACCGAGTTTTGGACCTCAGGCCCTTATAATACCCTCATAGATTCTGTTTCTTGCAGTTTGAGCAGACAAATGGAGATTTGTTGCCTGTTGGAGGTCATTGTGTAGGGTTCTGGCATTGCTCCTCCTGTTCCTCCTTGTACATAGGAAGAGCTAGTTGTCCTGGTGCTCGGTTGTTGCCCCCTATCTGCTCCATGCTCTGGACGCCGTGCTCTCAGACACAGCTAAACTTCTTGCCACAGGTAACATTGATGTGCTATCCTGGATGAGCTGCACTACCTGAGCTACTTCTGTGGGTTGTAGACATTGCCTCATGCTTCCTCTAGGGGTAAAATGCAAAAAATGTCCAAAACAACAGTCAAACAGGATGGGAACAGAGAAATGGTCTGTGATCACCATCTGTAGAACCACTCCCTTATAGGGATTGTCCTGCTTATTGCCTACCATTTCTACCTGTTGCCTGTTCTATTTCCACAACAGCAGGAGAAATTGATTCACAATCAGTGTGGAGTCATAAATGGACAGTACTTATTTCAGTGCAGTGTGATTTACTGGGGGTTACATTGTGTTGTATATACATATCAATTATATACACTCACCGGCCACTTTATTAGGTACACCATGCTAGTAACGGGTTGGACCCCCTTTTGCCTTCAGAACTGCCTCAATTCTTCGTGGCATAGATTCCACAAGGTGTTGCAACGATGCTCAATTGGTACCAGGGGCCCAAAGAGTGCCAAGAAATATTCCCCACACCATGACACCACCACCACCAGCCTGAACCGTTGATACAAGGCAGGATGGATCCATGCTTTCATGTTGTTGATGCCAAATTCTGACCCTACCATCCGAATGTCGCAGCAGAAATCGAGACTCATCAGACAGGCAACGTTTTTCCAATCTTCTACTGTCCAATTTCGATGAGCTTGGGCAAATTGGAGCCTCAGTTTCCTGTTCTTAGCTGAAAGGAGTGGCACCGGTGTGGTCTTCTGCTGCTGTAGCCCATCTGCCTCAAAGTTCGCCGTACTGTGCGTTCAGAGATGCTCTTCTGCCTACCTTGGTTGTAACGGGTGGCTATTTGAGTCACTGTTGCCTTTCTATCAGCTCGAACCAGTCTGCCCAGTCTCCTTTGACCTCTGGCATCAACAAGGCATTTCCGCCCAAGGGCTGCCGCTCACTGGATGTTTTTTCTTTTTCGGACCATTCTCTGTAAACCCTAGAGATGGTTGTGCGTGAAAATCCCAGGAGATCAGCAGTTTCTGAAATACTCAGATCCAGCCCTTCTGGCACCAACAACCATGCCACGTTCAAAGGCACTCAAATCACCTTTCTTCCCCATACTGATGCTCGGTTTGAACTGCAGGAGATTGTCTTGACCATGTCTACATGCCTAAATGCACTCAGTTGCCGCCATGTGATTGGCTGATTAGAAATTAAGTGTTAACGAGCAGTTGGACAGGTGTACCTAATAAAGTGGCCGGTGAGTGTATATATATATATATATATATATATATATTGGTATGATTGCTATGATCATCTGTCCATAAACAAAGTGCCCTCCACAGTATTGCTATATATATATATATATAAATATTTATATAAAATATAATAATTATATAAATAAATACTCTTACATTAGCTGCTGTCTGTAAGTGTGGACACAAGCAGGGTGGAGAGGTCCTTGAACTTGTGCAGGCTGTGGTAACTATTTCAGGTCATTTGCTCTGAATACATCTGACACGGGGTGCCTCCACTCATTGTGAATTAGATAGGGAACTGGGAACATGGAACAAAAATAAGCGCAGCTAAAGTCAGCAAAGAACAGTGGCAGCAGCACTGATAAGCATGCTGGAGCCCTGATGATTCACAGAGGAGGAGACCTGGCTTAACAGCACAGAAGTCAGCTGCAGATCACTAATCAATAAAGGACGGTGTGGTTTTAACTGCACTGCAATTAAACTGACTTTATTACTAGCAAGCTTCTTTCAGTTATCTAAATTGTTTGGAAAGCAATAGATTGCTATGTGTTGATAATCCGCAAGACTTCAAACACAGTAATAGATTACTCACTTGAAACACCTCTTCAAACAATTAAGATAACCGCACTGTGTGAAAGCACTCTTAGCTTGTAAGACTTGTTAGCACTTAGTTTTCAACTTACAAGGATTGCTTGTGGAGCCTGGAAGTAAGGAAGCTCAAACAGCTCTATAGACAGCGCCCCAGATGTCTGGAGCGTTGAGATTGACTTACTCCCACTGCTTACACAAAATAAATAATGTGAGGACTCAGGAGTGAGCCCAAAAATGAGGTGAAGATACACCCTGTGGTGAGGAGAAACCCGCCTCTCTGTTTCAGAATCCTAGGCTGCAAAACTGCTGAGAAGCCTGCAAAACGCTGAGTTGAGAAAACCCCTTTAAGTTTGTTCCCTTATAAATAAATAAATAATAATAAATAAAACCTACACCCCCCTTTTCCATTACACCCTACAATCGCCACCCAAAAACAGCCAAAATAAAACAATAAGAACAGGTTCAATATCACATCTACTAAGAAAGTAAAAACTTCATCAATTGTAGACATGTTTACAATATACATCAAGGTTGGCCTGCTACGGTACATTAATGTACACATATTCGGTATTGTAACATGCATAATGACTTAGCCTACAAATCTGTCATGCACCATGAATGCTGTAAAAAAGAAAAAAACAATGACAGAGTTGCAATTTTTGTTCATCCCACTGGACATAAAATGGAATAAGAAGCGATCAAAAATCATATGAGTGATACTTTTCTGACTCAATAACTTGGCTGTAAGTTTGCGGCTCCCTGTGACTACTTTTCTTAGTATGTCTGTATTGGACCAGTACTCACACCAAGAAATCTTGTCAGACAGTGTCAACTCTAATGAAGAGGAGAATCCAGATGAGGGTTTATTTTCAGCCTGAAATGCTTGTAAATATGCACTAAACAGTAGTTGAAAAGACGTTAATTTTGCCAGACCTGATGAGCATTAACTGTGCTGTAAAATGGCTGAAGCTAACTGACCACATCTGTGTGGACAAGATGAAGAAACCAACAAAGATATCCTCATTTAAGACAAACATTTTACCTAATGAACTTGACCACATCATTATGGGTACAAGAGAAACTAAGCAATAGTAAATTGCAGCACAACCACCAAGATTGCCTACGATAACCCAGCCTAGGTAGAAACATTGGGCAAATGGGGCATCATTTACTCCATTGATTTGCTGACTTACCTTGTGTACTCTGAGGATGTCTCTAACACCCAGGAGTAAAGTCTCTGCACTCATATCGAGGGATGGTATTTCATTGGATATAGACCTCAGATGAGAATGATGAAGAGCGGTCTCTGGTGTAGGGATCACCTCTTTGTTGGATGGTATCTGGGTGAACTCAACCAGTGTAGGTAACAGTACCTCAAGGTCACCCTTGAGAGAAATGACAAGTCCACTGGCTTTTCTTCCAAAAACCTGTGTAATTCTGTTACAAGTGTCCAGGGTGTAAGGGTAGGCATCTCCTTTTAAGTTTAAGAGATCAAAGAGTTCTGATCTTGCAAGTGATCAGTTGCTCTGGGCATCCAAGATGTTGTACACCTTTAGGCTATGTCTCCACTGCACACAAAAACTTCAGTTTTTTAGCGTTTTCCATTTTTGCAATTATAGTTCTGTTTCTGTTCTGTTCTGTTGAATTCCAGCACAATGTCTATCCTTCATTTTATGTCCTAGATGGATCTCTGAGTCGGCTAAAGACACAAAATAGCTAGCTAGCAGGCTGTCGCGCACACCTGTGTGCGATGTTTCTTAGACTAACATGCCTGAAAAGCGTGCGCAGAAAGGGCCATAACTCACTTAAATAGGTAATGGGCATGATAAATATAAAAGCATGCAAAACACAATTCCAACTAAATGTATGCTAAAAGTAAACCTTATCTTAACCTACAAACATACTTTTGTTTATAAAAATACTTTTAAGTTGAACGCCTCATTTAGGCCATTGGGAGCCAGTGTATTCAGACTGAATATCCAGGCTGCCTCTCTATGGAGTAATTGTATCTGATAAGGCCCACACCCTCCAACCTGGATTTCTTCTAAGACGCACCCACAAAGTTCCGACAAAGTATGCCGTTCTTCATGGAAATGACAGGCAACCGTACTTTCACCGAATTTTACTGCCGGTGCCTCAAGATTTTCCTCTTTTATCTTTTTGTAATTGCGTATCGTGGACCTACGTTCGTTCAATCAAATCTTTATACTGCGCACAGTTTGACCAAGATACCCCATACCACAGGGGCATTTCAATAGATAAATAACTGCCATACTATTGCATGTAAACAATCCCTAACAGGGATTCTAGTGCTGTACATTGGGCTCCTTGATAATAGAGTAACAGTTCTGACAATTAAGGCAGAGGTAGGTACCTGATTTTACAGTTATACATTCCTGTTCAAGTTTAATATCTCATGCTTCAGTGCTAACAGAATATGTGAAGGTCTCCAGAATTCCTAGGGGATTACAGAGCCCGCTTCAACCGATTTTATTGCCGGACAACCTGAAATATCATGAGCGTTGGTTTGCCATTAGTAACCGTTACTTAATTGATTTGATGTACCTCACTAGCCAGAATTTGCAGCAGTCCATAGAGACAGTTAAGTAAATAGGAATCCACGGCAAACCAAAATAAATTTTGACAAAGAGATTCAGTGGATTTCTTAGACATAAAT
Organism: Phyllomedusa bahiana; assembly: GCA_025379985.1. Lineage (NCBI taxonomy): Eukaryota > Metazoa > Chordata > Amphibia > Anura > Hylidae > Phyllomedusa > Phyllomedusa bahiana. The sequence continues at coordinate 35,932 of JAODAL010014512.1, read as the reverse complement.
TGCACAAGTAGAGAATATTTTTTAAAAATCAATGACCGATATGCTGTTAGCAAAGAAAAATACTTTGGTAAATGTTATATTGATAATTGATAATACAAAAAAAGTGACATTTCGCTGAAGCCTTTATCAGAGAACATCTAGGGGAGAACAAAGAAGAATATGAGTACATAATATAATAGGTATTGGCAGGTAAGGAGCAAGGGTCAAAGATATAGGGATGTCATAGAAGTATTGGGTAGAGGACAGAGGAGAGAATATAGAAGACAGATGAAAACATATAGTGGAGCTTAAGGAAAAGAGGAAAGAAGTGGGAGAGAGACCTGGGATGTAAGGGGGATGTAGGGAATACAGTAAGGGATTGGTGAACTACCTGTACATATACATTGAGCAAGGGATAGATATGGCATTAAATCGGGAAATAGACTAAGCCAGCATTGTAGGGAAAATGTGACGGTAAGAGCCATGTCCAAGTTAAAAATGAGAACATAGGGGGTGGATACATATATACCTGGTACTATAAGGTGCAAAGGAAGGCAGGGGAAGCAATGTCCCGAAAGGCTGTAGAGAAATAAAGAACATATACGAAAGTGTAAGATAAGGTACAAAGCAACAAAGAGGAGCAAAGATGCAAGAAGGAAATACCTAACTGTGGCTGGGGATCAGGGAGAGATATCCGGAGTGTATCAGCGACTAACTACGATGGCGTGGGCCGGAAGATCATAACGGGAAGCCCACGCATGTGCCGTATGCTAAAGCAAGCTGAATAGGGAAAAGGCAGAAGTTGCGCATGCCAATGAAGTGTCAAGTGCCGGGACGTGCTGTAGGAGAGCAGAAGACGCAGTGGGAACATATTGTAATATGAAGGAATGTAAAGATATGTACAAATATGTGATAAGATGATATAGAAACATAAGAAAGGGAAGAAAGAACGAAATAAAAGACAAATAAAAAATGGGAAAGTAAATAAATTGGATAAAAATAAAGAATTGGAACAAAACATTTAGTAAACAAATTCACAATCATGGACAGCTCACCTAATGCAGCCATGAGTAAGGGTCACGTGACCTGAAAGACGTCGGTCAGAGTCATCTACCGTCTAGCCCATAGCGTAGTCTCCTGTCTTTATGTATGTCCAGCAAATGGTGCTGTGGATTTTACAGATGTTTTTAATAAAAAGTCAAATGTTTTAAGAAGATCCGACTGCATCTAGCTCCTCATGTCCAAGTGCTGATCTATACAAATTGTTGGAGAACATTTAGTAGGTGTGGGGAGAATATGAAATACTGACAGGGAAGAAGAAGTTAGAGTTGGAAGGTATGGTAAAATTAATGGTTAAATGAATGTGTGTTGGTGAGAGAATAGCTGAATAGGACAAGTAAGAAAAAAGGAGGAAAATTATGTAAAGAAGAAATCAAAACAAGGGGAAAACTGGAGAAGGGATAAGAGAGAGAGGGAGTAAGAAAAAAGAAAGGAGAAGAGAGAAGGAGGAGAATAAGGTACAGAGTATCAAAAAATGAAAGAACAAAAATGGATATATACCGTATTACCAACGTGAGGTGGATACACATTATCGCATCTGTCAGGAAGAAAGAGATCGTAATAAGAACATGCAGCCTATCAGGTTAATGTTGTCGAGACATAAGTAATATAATTATGCAACCAGAGACAGAAAACGGGACATACTTCATGTATATAATCACTGTGCATAGTACCTAATCACTCGTATTCACGATTAAGGCCGAGTTCGAGTATTTGGAGAGTATGGATCCAATATTTTTCACAGATGGGTACATTCTGTGTCGGTAAGGGGTTAAAGAGGTTTTCAAAATAATACCTCTTCTAAAGTTAGGTACTTTTGTATTATATGTTGATTACATTTTCTGTAGTTCTACAGCAGTTGATTGTTGACAATAATCTCTGTATTCTCATGTCTGGACACACAGGAAACAGCTATTTTTACGGGCTTCCTTTAAAGCCACATTCCTTTGGACCTGAATCCCAAGAGTTTTAACATGAGGTACGAATGTATAGAAGACAAAGAGAAAAGGAACGTCCCATAGTGTAGCACAGTTTAAAACCACAAATAAATAAAGTAAAAAGAGGTTGTGCTCTAACCTTCCAAAGTTGTGCTTCAGGCAGGCACAACTCTCCGTTCACCAAAAAAGAAAGCGAATGGTATCCCCTGCTGTGGCTTTTCAGAAGTGCTCCGACCGGTGAGTCTGTTCGCTGAAGAGCAATCGATCCAAACCTCCAGCACGCCAATAATGTACCGTTACTTGTTGCAGCTTACTCCCAGCAAAAAAACACTTTACGTGGAGTTAAACAATATGTTAAAAAATATCCAGGGAAACCTGAATCCTTATTCATGCGGACTTCATGAATAAGATTGCTTAGGAGATATTACAGCGCAAAATCATGGACTGAATTACAGACTAAATAATAGAAAAATATTGTGTTTATTTTAAAAAACAATGCGTTTCGTCTGTAAAGACTGATGGAACCCGAAGAAGTCTTTACAGACAAAATGCATTGTTTTTTCTATAATACACACCATATTTTTCTATTATTTAGTCTGTAATTCAGTCCCTGTTTTTGCGCTGTAATATCTCCTAAGCAAATTTATTCACAAGGTCCGCGTGAAGAAGGATTCCGATTTTCCTGGATATTTTTTAACAACATGAGGTACAAAAGAGAGGTAATTACAATGACAAAAATAGACAAATTACAGCAAAGGATTCTGGGACTTGTAGTCCTATATGTAAAAATAAAACGCTATCAAAAAGGAAATTTTGCTGCATAACTGGACATAAGGAGGTTACATCTGTATGTAACATCTTCCTGTCCATCTCAGCATCAAATAATTTATTATTATTTATGTAAATTAACCCCTTAACGACCTTAGACGTATGCATACGTCCAGGTTGTTTGGGGGTTAACGCACCTGGACGTATGCATACGTCCTGGACATTGTGCGAACTCTAAGGCAGAGTTCGCACGATCGCTGCGGTATGTCAGCTGTATATTACAGCTGACATCCTACAGCATTGGCTCTGACCGGAGATCACTCCGGGGAGGGAGGGGGGGGTGATTAACCCCTTAATTGTCGCGACTGATAGGTTGCAATAACTAAGGAAGACGCAATAGGAGCGATATCCTCCTGCGGCTCTGTCGACACTAGCAGCCGCACGTGCTTTCGTGATTTCTATTACAAAAAATGATTTTCCCTATGGGGAAAAGTAAAATAAAGGGTGAAAAAGTTAAAAAAAATGTGAAAAAGTTAAAAAAAGTGAAAAACAGTAAAACACAAACAAGAAAACTAAAATAAAAACACATACATCACCCTTTTCCATTTTACAAATGCCAATCACCCCAAAAAAGATCAAAAATAAATAAAGTACCCATATTTGGTATCCTATATAACTGTCATGTTAATTAACCCGCACGGTGAGCACCGTAAAAAAAAAACTAAATAAACAGTCACAGAATTGCGATTTTTGTTCATCCTGCAGCACATAAAATGGAATAAAAAGCGATCAAAATCTCATATAAACACTAAAGTGTTCCCAATTAAAACGTCGGTCCATCCGCAAAAACGCACTTACACATACTCTTTTATACGGAAAAATTAAAAAAGTTATGGCTCTCAGAAGTTTGAATGCATAAATATTGTTTTACACAATAAACACTTTTTTTTTATAGCACTTCAACATAAAAAAAAAACAATATAAACTGGGTATCGCCGTAATCGTACCACAGAATACAACTAACTTGTCACGGATACTGCACGGTGAGCGCTGTTAAAAATAAAAAACAGTACTAGGATTGTTGTATTTTCTTCTTCCTGCCTTCCAAAATGGATTTAAAAGTGATCAAAAAGCCTTCTCCTCCCAAAGATGATATCAATAAAAACGTCAAATCCTCCCGCAAAAAACAATCCCCTACTCATCTCCATACACAGAAAAATAAAAAAGTTATGGCTTTCAGACTATGGTGATGCAAAAAGGTGTTTTCCTATTTGAATAAAAGTGTTTTTATCGTGTAAAAGCAGTAAAACAAAAAAAACTTACAAAATGGGTATAGCTGTAATTATATCGACCTACTGAGTAAAGCTAGCTTGTCATTTATACCGCATGGTGACCGCGGTAAAAAATAAAAAATACTACCAGGATTGCTGGATTTTGTTTAAAATGCTTCACAAAAACCTTAATAAAAAGTGATCAAGGAGTCATATGAACCCCATAATGGTACCAATAAAAAGGTCAAGTCATCCCGCAAAAAAACAAGCCTGTAATCGGCTCCATACACAGCAAAATAAAAAAGTTATGGCTCTCAGACTACGACGACATAAAAGCACAGTTTTGTATAAAAACATTTTTTATTTTTGTAAAGTAATAAAACATAAAAAGCTATCTAAAATTTATATCATTGTATTTTTACCGACCCCCATAATAAAATTATGATGTAATTTATACCATTCGGCAAAGGCTGTAAAATTAAAGCCCAAAAAACAATAACAGAATTGCCTCTCCCCTCCCCCCCCCCCCATTTTCTTAGCCCAATGTTAAAAAATACTAGGGGTAACATCAACATTCAAAATCATAGGAACGACACTTATATGGACTTTGGTTTCAAGCGGTAGCGCAGGACCCAACCTGCCACACGTATCACTTAGAAAGTAACTGCTACCACATTATCCGATTTCTTCTTTTTAATAGCTATATCATGTGTGATTGTCCAAAGGTGCTACGTTTCGGGGGTAGGACATACCCCATTTTCTTGACAAAGGGTGTGTGTCCTACCCCCGAAACGTAGCACCTTGAGACAATCACACATGACCGGGTTGTGAATAGGTGTTCTGCCTGAATCTGAGAAGGACTCATTTGGTTTGTGGAAAGCGGCTGGCTGAATCCGCCCTACCCGATGTATGAGGAGCAGTGGAACGGAAAGTGAGGACATTCACTCCATACTTGGACTTCAGGTTATGTGAAACATATTTATAAAATTTACACTTTGAAGGAATTTTTGTGTGCCATGTGGATATAGCTATTAAAAAGAAGAAATCGGATAATGTGGTAGAAGTAACTTTCTAAGTAAAAAAAACTATGGAACACCCAAGCGCCCAAAATGCACAATACACCCCTAGAAGAGATCCATGAGGGGTGTTGAATCCAAAATGTGGTGACTTCTGGATGGTTTCACTTGTTCTGGTACTTTGGGGGCTTTGTAAATGAGACCTGGTACCTACCAAAATCGGCGTTCCAAGAGCAAAGTAGCGCTCCCTCCCTTGAACACCCTGCAATGTGCCCAAACAGCAATTTACACACACATGTAGGGTATTGCTGAACTTAGAAGAAATTGGGTAACAAATTTGGGGGGCTTTGTTTCCAGGATTCCTTGTAAAAATTAAACATTTTAAGCTAAAATTGCAGATTGTTGGAAAATTGTATTTATTTAGTTTTCATAGCCTAATGCTAAAACAAATTTGTGAAACATCTGTGGGGCCGATGTACTCACTGCACACCTGGATATATTCCTTAGGGGGTGTCCAATATGGGGTCTTTTTAGAGGTGTTTATTAAGTTCTAGCACCTTAAGGCGTCCGCAAACCTGTAATGATGCCTAAATAACATCGAATTGAAAATGAGACCACAAAGTCCAGTAAATGTTCCTCTTACTCTGAGGCTTGTGGTTGAGCGAAATAGTGCACTAGGGCCACATTTGGGATATCCTTGAAAATGGCAGAATTTGGGGAATCAATATTAAGTTGTATTTTCCTGGTCACATCTACCGTGTTCCAGTGAATAATGGATAAAAATTGAAAATTTGACATTTTGAAATTTCACCTCCACTTTGATTTAATTTCTGTGAAATATCTAAAGGGTTAACAAACTTCCTAAACACTGTTGTAAATACTTTAAGGGGTCTAGTTTCTTAGATGAAGTCATTTATGGGGGTCTCTACCATACAGGCCCCTCAAAGCCCCGTCAGAACCGGACTGGTCCCTAAAAAATTTGATGAAAAATGTGAGAAATGACTACTAAATTTCTAACCCCCCTAATGTCATAAAAAATAAAAAGACTTTTAAAAAAAAAATTATGCAACCCTTTCGTAAAACATTTGGTAAAACTATTATCCACTATTTTGGGTGGTGAAAAAATTATCTTTCTTGCGCGCAAAAAAAATTTTTGGGAACTTTAAAAAATTAAAAATTTTCCCAAAAAAATTTTCATGAAATTTTGTTTTTTTTTCACAAACAAAAAAAGGATTGTAGGGGCCAAAAATTTTCTTAAAATTTTTAAAGTAAAAAGTTCAGGGGGGAAAAAAAAACTCGAATCACATGGATAGGTAAAAATTTTCTAAAAAAATTTTATTCTCCCCATAAGGTGAACATGAAAGATTTAAAAAATTGGGGCCCCTTTTGGGGGGTCAAAAGGGCCAAAATTTGGTGAGTTTTTAAAGGGGTTTAAAGGGTTTTCCCGGGAAAAAAAAGAAAAAAGTGTCCTCGGGTTGTAAAATTTTTAAATTTTGAATTCATTAAAAAAAATATTGTTAAAATTGTTAGTGCTCCCTTGTGTTCTTGAGTCCCTCTTAGGACATTTATGTGTCCAATGCGGTTGGTAGCACATTCTCACAAGCTCAGTTAGACTGTTAGGGCGACATGTATGATCGGTAGTTGCGCCTGTTTTCTGGTGAAAACTGGGGGCTCCCCGGGTCCGAACCCCCTGCAGAACAGGGATGCGATTTTAGGCGCAACCCTTCGTCACTTTTGGATGCGCCAAAATTGAAGGGGGCTTTTGCAATGGGCGCGGTGTCGCGTTTTGGGGCGGGACGCGGCATTTTGGGAATTGGGGAGGCATGCAGAAGTGGTGGGGGCCAAAGTAGGCAATTTGCATTTTCGACAGGAAGACCTAGCAAGAACTTAATGGAAGGGGGGCAAAATGTGTTTCTAGGTCGGGGGTTAAAAAACAGTTACAAAAGCTTCAGCTCCATGGGACATGGAAGTAGGGTTTCCCAAAATTTTTTTTTTTTAAATTAGGAAAAAAACTTTTATCTAAAAAAGAGTCAAACCTTCTATAAAATACTAAATAAAATCACTAACAACGCTTTGGGTCGCCGTAAACCGCCGCTACATCGGGAATTGCGATATAGAAAATTGTGGGGGAAGGAGGGGCGGGGCCCCTGGATGGCACTTTTTAGCAAGACACATCTCCTGGGGAGTCCTTGAAGCCATTCCAAATCTGCTCAAATAACCCCACAAAATTCCAGTTTTTTTGGGGACACCATTTCTGCCCCCCTTGATTCGGGAAGAAAATAAAGAAAAAAGGGAGCCATCTTAAAATAAAATCCTCCAAGATTCCCAGATTTTTCATCAGAGGCCTCCCGGGCACTTACTCAAGCTTCCTCCTCTCCTGCAACTGAACATGTCAGGGAGGCAGAAAGGGGCAACAGCAGATAAAAGGGGGACTCGCTTTGGGACTTTTGCAGTGGAAATTTCCTTTCTAAACCCTTTTTGGTGAGTTGCCCCTATCCAGGGCCACACCTTTTACTGAAGTCAGTGTTTTTGTTAACCCCTATGTGGCACATCTAACCCTCTTACTCTGTTGCCTGCAATAATGGATTTTCTGTTTCTGCAAGGGATCAAGCAAAAGGCTGGGTACATAAGTTTGGTGCAACAAGATCTGATTACCAGCTCATCTATCCCACTGTTTTGCTGACATACCGGCCCTAAAAAACTTTAAAGGTGCCCCTCACAACAGTCATAACGCAGGAAGAGGGGCCCCAGTGCTAAAATGGCCCCGGACGTTTTGGGTTCAGGCTCCTGGGGGGACTGTGTCTATATACAAAAATTTCCAGCCCCCAAAGCTATACCCTTTACTGCCCCTAGTTTTGAAAACAAACCACAGTGGTTACCTAAACTCTAGGGACTCTCTAGCAAAATTATTACCCACCCCGTAAAAGTTTTAAACCCTCTTAATAAGCCCTCCATCAACGAGGTTAAATTCAGAAAATGTCTGCTTATTAGACTTTTTTAAGAATCCGTCAGCGGGTTTTCCTGTGTTACTAAAATTTGGGCCCCTGCTTTCATTTTAGAAAAGGGGGAGTTTTTCTGCACCCCTCAGAGGGATATTTTTTCTTTTATTTCAAAACCTGTCACGATACTTTGAACTGTGTTTGGACAAAATTTATCTATACCGTGCTACCTCATTACTGTCTCATGACTTTTAACTGACTCACAACAAAAGCTACCTCCTTCTATCCCAGTGCAAAACTCTTTTCCCAGGGGAAAAAACCCACCCACTGCAACACATTTAGAGCTCTTTTTTAAAAGCAACTGTAAACTTCCTCCGAACCACCGAATAAGCTAAAAATCTGTTCCCCCCTTGAGTTGTCCCTTTAATCTTTTTTAACCCAAACCTAACAATCCAAAAAGGGTTGACGGCACTTTTTTTATAAACCATTTTTACCGATTTTCAAAAACCTTTTTGGGGGAAAACCTTTTTCAAGTTTCGCTTTTACGAAAAAAGGGAAATTTCATTAGGGGAAAGGCACAAAAAAAGAAAAACCCGAGAAAAAAAAAACCCGCCAAATTTTCCTAAATTTTTTTCTTCTTCATCTTCCCCAAAAAGAAGCACCACAAAACTAAAAGAGGTCTACAATATCCATCCCCCCCGGGCTCCTGTTCCTCCAGGGCGGAATTCGGGAGATATCGAACACAAGCCCCCTCTTGAAGCGAACCCCTAACAACAAATTACTTTTGCAGCAGCTCTTCTTTTCCTTCCGCACCACACCCACTCTGACTTGAAGAAAATGATGTCTGAACTTAAACAGGATTTTCATTTCTCTGGGAAAACAAGAACAGCCAAAATTGAATCAAAAAATGGCAAAATTTTTGCAAACTCCCATAACAGCTTAATAGATGCAATAGTTGCTTTAGAGGAGGGGGTTTAAAACGTCTCTCCAAAAAAAGGGTCTTGGCCCTTTAAAGGGACAAAATTCGGCGTAATAACGGGGAGAATTGGAGGTTTTCCCTTAAAACCCTTTTAAATGCCTGATAAATTTAAAAAATCCCTTACCTAACAAACCTCAGGGAATTCACCCTTCCCCACGCAAAAACAAGATCTCAAAAATTGACGGGATCCCAAAGAAACCCCCAACCGGGGAAATTTGACCTCATCAAGCCCCCAAGGGACCAATAGCACGCATCCATTTTATAATAAAAGGAAGATTCCCTTCGTGTGCCCCCCCCCAAAGTGGAGTCCCTCCCAAAGAGCGCTTTAAAGCTATTTTAAATTTTTCCCCTTTGACTGTCTGCAGCTACGTTTGATGAGGGGGGAAATTTTTTCCAACCCTTCACAAAGATTCTTCGGGGACAAGGGGGATTTTTTTAAATAGAGGGGGTTTTCCTTTTTTAAGGGTTTATAATCTCTAGAAAAAGGCATAAAATATACCGGGCAACTCCCCGGAAAAAATTTTGGTCCCATTTTAAGAATTTGGGGAACCTGCTTGTCCATGTGACTCCAGCCCACCCCCAAAAAAAAACCATCACGTAAAGAGATGTTCACCCCTCTTTGGTGGGAAAAAAACATCCAGATTTTCTTTTAAAAACCTGCAGAAACCCCTCTTCAGAAACCTTTACTTTTTAATTCCAAACTCAATTTAAACGGGCCCGAGGATGCCCTTTTTTGTTGTTTTCCCGGGCGTTTTCTTTTTTTAAAGGGTTTCCAAGCAGGACTTGTTTCCTTTATGTTCCCCCCTTAAAGGAAAAAAATTTTCTTGTAAATGTTATTTTTTTACATTTCTCAAGTTTTTTCTAAAACTTTCTAAAAGTTATCGGGATTTTTTTTTCCCACTTTTTCCCCAAAATTTTTTGTGGCATCTTTTGGGACTTTTTTCAGCATTTCCTTGATAATGTTTGCGGTCCTCCATACTTTTATATTATCTAAATTTTATGTCGTTAAAGTTTTGGACCTACAATGGGGAAATTTTAAAAAACTCCCCCTTAAGCGTTCTTTTTTTGTGGAAAATTGTAATTTAAACCCAAAGCTGATATTATTTGTTTACAGGAGCACATTTATTACACATATGCACATAGATTGGAAAAAAGCAAAAATTCCCCCTTCACTTCCATCACACGCCCCCTTTAAAAAAAAGCGGGCCCTCGCCCAATTTTTGTCGAAAATTTAAACTCATTTAATTTACCCAAAAGATTTTAGATTCCGAAAGGTCGATACTTATATTATTTGTGAAATTAAAAACCAAACCCTTTCACCCTTTTTTACACTATACTCGCCTAATGGGAAAAAAAAATTCCTTTATCCGGGAAAAAAAATCTCCCCAGCTAAAAACGTTAGAAAAGGCGGCTTATTGTATGTGGGGGATTTCAACTTATTTGGGAAAAATGACATTGACCGCTCTAGGGTCGGGGGAGGAAAATCTCACCTGGTCTTTTTCTCTTTCTTACTAAGGGGAAAGCTTCACGATATTTGGGTTTTTTTGCCTTTCCACCCGGAAAGGACTAAACCTTTTTTTCCCCTCCTAAAAAAGGTCCATTCCCGTATAGTCTTTTTCAAAAAATTGATATAATTTTACTAACACAACTTCTCTCCTCGGGCATCGGATCAATTACCGGTCTTTATCATGCCCCCAGTAATATGATCCCCTTGGGGACTTCCCTACCCAAAAACCCCCGAAAAACCCCCCTGGGGGACTAAACCCAAATTTCCCTCAAAAATCCAGGAAATGTCACCTATTTAAAATCACAACTTTTAAAAATTATTTTTACATTTTAAAAACCCAAATGCTTCTTCCTCCCCAATTTCTATGGTGGGGCCCATTAAAGGGTTTTTTTCGTGGTTAACCCCTTTTTCAACTAGCAGTAATCTAGAAAAAAATTTCCAAATTTTTCTCTCAAAAACCTAAATTTTTTAAAAATCAAAAAAAAAGGAGGGGTTTTTAAAGCTAAACCATCGCCGATTTTTAAAAAGAATAAATTTTTGCTTTTCCCTTAAAAGGGAAAGATTTACGTATTTTGTATCCACAAAAATACGAATTTAATCTTTGCTAAAAAAGAAATGGGGGAAATTTTAAAACAAGGAGACCCGACCCCACAAAACAAATAGCCAGAAAAATCAAAATTCAGCACGCTAAATCTAGAATACCCCATCTGACCTTTCCCCCTCAGGTAATAAACTCATTAAAACCACTAATATTGCTGAACAAAATTTTCACCTTTTACCCCAAACTCTATAATCTTCAGCATTTTTAGAATATTCCCGCCCTCAAAACTGTGAAATAAATAATTTTTCCCCACCTTTTTTTTCTTTTCCGACTCTTTCCCCCCCTCATTTAGAAAAACAAAAACTTTCCAATATCCTTAGCAGAGGGTTGAGCATGCCATTTTTTCAAGTTTAAAAAGAATTTTTAAAACCCCTGGACCGATGGCATTTCAAACGAGTATTATCGCCTTTTTCTCCCGGAAAATTTTTTCTCCCCCCTTTATTTTACCTAAAAGTAATGATATTGCCACTTTCCCTTTATCCCCCAAAAGGAGCTCTTATTTGCCACTATCACAACAATCCGGAAAAACCCGGTAAACCCAAATGACAAAACGCGAATTAGAACAATCTCAAAATTGAAAACAGACATTAAGATTTATCAAAAAAATTAGCTTCTTTCCTTTAAAACTGTTTTTTCCCAATTTTACATAAAAATCCCAAAATGGATTTGTCCAAGGCCCAAGCCAGAGATGCAACACGCCCCATTTTCCCGGACTTTGGAGAAAAATTTCAAGGGTCATCGGACACAGATTTTTAGCTTTTTTGTCACTTGACGCTGAAAAAAACTTTCGATGATCAAATGGCAATACTAAACGAGTCCTTTATCAATTTGGGTTTTTTGGTTAATATTTGAAGCAAACACAGCCCTTTATTTCAAAACCTTCAGCATCTGTTCTCAACCCCTGGCTTTCTCTCCTCCCCTTTTTGGGCCAACTAACGGCAAACCCCTCAAAGGGTGTCCTTTTATCCCCCCCTTAAATTTTTTGTTTTTGTGTCGAGGCCCCCGGCGAACAATTAGAAGTAACCCACGTATATTGGTCCCTAGTTAACCAGACTAACCCTAAAATAAGTTTTATATGCAGATTCTTTTGTTAAAATTTTTTCAAAACCACAATCCCCAATTCCTAACATCCAAAAAATCCCTCTAAAATTTTTCTATGATATCTTTTTTACAAACAAAACACCCCAAAGTCATCTATTTTTCCTATAAAAAATCCAAAATTTTCCAAAAAAGGGCCCTTTTAAAACCTTTTGTCTTCAAACTAGCTGAAAATGGAAATCGATTTTTAGGTATTAAAGGGCACTTCTTCCCCTTCCCGTACAATTGATTTGAATTATAAATTCCCTTTTTTCTTTATTTAGAAGGGCAAATCAAAAGGGGTTTGCAACCCTTAACAAAACTGGGTTTGCAAGAATTAATGGTTTAAAAAAACATTGCTACCGAAAAAACATATAATCTGCCCGAGCAATTCCCTATCTTTTTTACCTACCGGGAAGGAAACCCAAAAATTTCCCAAAAACTTTTCTTACCTTTATTTTTGGGTGGGAAAAAAACCCGATTTAAACGAGACCTCTTTTTCCCCAGCAAAAGGATGGAGGAAAAAGCACCCCCAAATTTTTTTTGCTTTCAACGTGGCTATTTTTGCTTTAGCAAGGGCCCTTTTACATATGGGCCCAATTTATTCTAACATTGGGCTCAAATAGAATCTCATTTTCCCTTTACACCCTATCCCCTAGGGGGTACCATCTTAAATCTTTTATTTCTTGGTGCCCCCCTTTCCAACCTCTTCACTTAGGCAATAAAAAAGAACCCTTTCTTTAAAATTTTGGGCTACTTACGTCATACCTAACAATTGGTCATCCTTCCCTAAAGGGGGATATTTTCCTTAAAATTTTTAAAATGCTGGAAAAGATACCCTTTTCATTTTAAAACATGGCAAGAGGCATGGAATCCTCCCCAAATTTACCAAAATGTTTCAGGATGAAAACCTTTCCCCTCATTTACCCCATATCTCTACTTTTTTATTCCCCTGCCTCGCTCAACTTTTTATCAGTTCCCCGCAAATAAGCATTGGGTCCAAACAAAAAAATGGGCCCGGGCACCTCACCCACACCTCCTGAATTTTTCCCCAACTTTTTTCTTTGCAAAAAAAGGCTTCGAAAAAGGCCTTTCTAAACAAAACCACAAAATTTTTGGGCCCAAAAGGCCCACCCCCAAGTTCCCCCACTATGTTGAAATGGGGAAAAGGAAATTATCCCCCCAATTCTTAAAAGGGTCAATGGGCAAAACACAAACCCCTCTCTTTCCCCTTTATCGAGGTGCATAAAAACCCCTAAAGAAACCATGATTAAGATCCCCCTACGGGGGTACTTACCCCCTCAAAGGGTTTGCTAAGATTTCCCTTGGTTTCCCCAGTTTAAAGTTGGAAGAGGTTTCGGTCAACAAGGCACCATGCTACCCTGTCTTGGGGGGGGTGTCCTGTCATTCCAAAAAAATTTTGGAAATTTAGTCTTTTAATCCTTTTTCTCAAAATTTCTTTAAACTTCCTTTACTTTGACTCCTGAAAATTGCGGGTTTTTGATATTGGTTTTTTGTACTTCCCATCACCCTCCCCCCAATTCTTTTTCACCCCTCTCATAGCAGCCAGAAAACTATTGCATTCAATTGGAAAGAACCTAAGCCCCCCCCTATTTTGAGGGTTTTTAGAAGAATTAATCTCAAAATTTTGCCCGTGAAAAAAAAGTTTTTAAATTTACCCTCCCTTTTGTCTTTAAAAAGAGAAAATCTCTTTGGAATCTATGGTTTTTCTTCTAGTTACTGTGCATCTACTGTTTGTTTTCAATAATTATTTTGTTCTATCACATAAAAGCCCGTTTTAAATTTTTTTAAAAACAACAAAATTTTATTTTTTTTATGTCCGAATATCCCGTTGTTATTATCAGTTATTCATTTTTCTGTCCCTTTTTTGCAGTTCGTTTTCTATTGTTTTTTGATACTTTCAGTTTGTATTTTTTGTCAACTGCTCAATTCTTTAATAAAAGAATGTTTAAAGGGAAAAAAAGTCGGGAAATACATTTAAATTCCCAAAATTTTGTAAAACTCTTTTCCCTTGGTCTGCAAAAAAACCAGCCAATCAGAATAGGAGCGACAGTGACCCAAATTTAAGCTATGGAGTTTTTAGATTGAAACATTGGCTAACGAAATTAAAAAAAATAAAAATTTAACTCATTTAATTTTATTTTTATTTGTTTATTTTTGTTACCCCCCTTTTTTTGTTAATTTTACCTTTGAGACGGTTACAAATTCGTGGTTTATCAATTTTATTTTGGGCCCTGTCATTTTTTTTTTTAGATTGCTTTAGAAAAAACCCCCCAAAAAGCCTTTGCTCGCCTTTTCCCCATTGTCCCAAATAACCGCACCTCTTTTTACTTAGCCAATCACAAACAGAGCTCGCTCTGCATTTCTTTTCCCCATAGAACTCTATGAGATAAGTAGATCACCCACTGATTGGCTAAGCAGGACGAGCCCCTCTCCCTCCCAACCAATCACAGTACTACACAGTACCATAGACAGTAATAACTTTTAGGGCCCCCTTCTAGCTCCACTCAAAATAGACGCACTACATATGATTGGTGGATTCATATCTGCTGCCTGGTCTCAACCAATCAGCTCTTTTCTGCCTTTTTTAACTGTATTTTGAACTGTCCCTCCTTTTCATTTGATTAGTCAATACTTCTCCATAGGTTATAATGGTTCACTGTCACTCCTATTCAGATTGGTTGGTTTCTGCCGACCAATGAGAAGAGCTCTACAGAATTTGAATTACTGTATTTCCCGGCAGTTTTCTATATCCCAATTCCTGATGTAGCGTCGGTGACGGCGACAAACGCGTTGTTAGGGATTTGAGTGATGTATGTTTTTAGAAGGTTTTAGCTCTTTTACAGAGAATGTTTTACACTTAATAAAAACGATTTATTTACCAATACTCCACGCCGCACGGAGCTGAGATTTCAGTGCCCCCATCTCAACATAGACTACAATGGGACAAAGTAGCTCACGCTCAGATTGGCCGGGATAGCCAAGCCCCCGCTAGTTCAACCAATCAGCTCTTTTCTGCATTTTTTACTATATTTTGAACTGTCCCGCCTTTTCATTTGATTGGTCAATGCTACTCCATAGGTTATAATGGTTCACTGTCCAATCCTATTCTGATTGGTTGGTTTCTGCCGACCAATGAGAAGAGCTTACAGAATTTGAATTACTGTATTTCCCAGCAATTTTCTATATCGCAATCCTTGATGTAGTACCGGTGACGGCGACAAACGCGTTGTTAGTGATTTTATTTATGTATGTTTATAGAAGGTTTGAGCTCTTTTTCAGATAATGTTTTACACCTAATAAAAACTATTTTTCTGATTCATACTCCATGCCTCACGGAGCTGAGAGCTGAGATTTATTTCTTAAGCGATCTAATATATTTTTACTTTAATTTTTAATGATCCACTTTTTCACTACATTTAATCTCTTTTAGACAGCTTTGATTTTTCACTTTATTCATTCATTCATTTGAAAGACAACTCTTTTTGCTATTCACTAACATGTTTAATGATTTTTTGCTCATTTCCAGCCTGTCTCGAATTGAAATACATGTTAGGCGCAATCCTTCTGCGCCTAAGTCCCACACTGCGCCTCACACACTGGTGAGGCGCAGGGAACTTTTCACCGCATGTATGAGTGCACCTCCTCGGCGGCGAATCTTAGGCGCAGTCCCTTCTGCGCCTAAATCCCACACTGCGCCTCACACACTGGCGAGGCGCAGGGAACATTTCACTGCATGTTTGAGCGCACCTCCTCGGGCGGCGAATCTTAAGCGCAGTCCCTTCTGCGCCTAAGTCCCGCACTGTGCCTCACACACTGGCGAGACGCAGGGAAGTTTACACCGCATGTATGAGCGCACCTTGGGCGCCGACATACATGAGGCGCAGCTTTCACTTTAAATCAGCCGAAAACGTGCGCTCCGATGCCTCGAGCTTGATACGTCGCCCTTAGACGTTATGTTATACTACCATAAAAAAATCCAAACATTTACTATTTTTTAAATTTGCGTCGCAGCACAATTTTCTGCGACCAATAACTTTTTTGTGCTTCCACCTGCATTTTTTTGCAGCCTGAAGTGTACTCTTTATTGGTACCATTTTGGGATAGATGTGACTTTTGTGATCATTCTGATTCCAATTTTTAGGAGACCTGAAATTACCAAAAAACCCACAATTTTGGTGTTTTTAATTTTTTTTCTCCTACGGTGTTCAGCATATAAGATAAATTATGTTATATTTTAATAGATCAGACTTTTTCAGATGCAGCAATACCAATTATGTGTAACTTTTTTATTTTTTTATTTTTAAATGGCAAAAGGCGGGGGTGATTCGAACTTTTAATACATTTGTTTTGTTTTTTTTACTTTTACATTATGTCTACCTAGGGTGCTTGACCACAAAGGGGTATGATCCTTTACTATTGCATTGTAAAAAGAAAGGTAAAAAGTGCTAGAACCACCATCTTTGAACACCCTTCTGATTTGTTTATACAATGCAGAAGGGTGAACTAACGATCGTGCCCCTTAGTAATCAAGTACCTTAGAGGGACTAAATATTACAGTGAAAAAAAAATAATATTTGAAACTACAAAAATAAATATTAGTTCAGATCACCCCCTTTTTGCCATTTTACAAATAAAAAGGAATAAGTGATATTGGTATTGCTGTGTCCGTAAAAGTACAATCTATTAAAATCTAACAATTTATCCCGAATGCTGAACATCATAGAAGAAAAGAATTCCAAACACTTAAATTGCATTTTTTTTTGCGATTAAAAGGTCACATCTATCCCAAAATGGTACCAATAAAAAGCACACTTCATCTCTGCAATAAATGTACCCTCACTTTAGTCCATAGGTGAAAGTACAAAAACGTTATTGGTCACAGGAAATGGCTGTGATGCAAATTTAAAAAATGTATATAAACACACATATTATTTTATATATATATATAAAATATATATATATATATATATATATATATATATATATATATATATATATATAATATACACATACACACTGTGTTCCAAATTATTATGCAAATAATATTTTCTCTTATTTGCCAAAATTTCCTATATGAGTTGCAGTCATTGTAATTTTCCAGTCATCAACTATTAGAGTATAATTGAAAGGTTTTTGAACAAATTGCCTATGATAACAGTATATTTTATAAAAAAAAAAAAATCAAAATGCACTCAAAATGCATGTTCTAAATTTTTATGCACAGCAGAGTTTTCAACCTTTTCATTTTTATAACGAACCAAAAAATGGTCATTTGTGAAATTCTAAGTATTAGCAGGTTATTACAAACTGAAATCAAACAGTTTTCGTCAAAACTTTATTCTAGGTGATGTTACATGTGCACATAGGACCCCTTGTTCGAAATGAGCTTCTGAACTCTCTTGTCCATTGAATTTGTCAGGTTTTGGATGGTTTCTGCTTTAATTGTTTTGCATGAGGACAGAATACCCTCCCAGAGCTTTTGCTCAGATGTGAACTGCCTCCCGCCATCATAGACACTCCTTTTGATGATGCTCCAGAGGTTCTCAATGGGGTTGAGGTCAGGGAAGCATCGGGGCCACACCATAAGTTTGTCCCCTTTTATGCCCATAGTAGCCAGAGATGCGGATGTGTTATTTGCAGCATGAAACGGTGCATTATCATGCATGAAAATGATCTTGCTGCAGAATGCACAGTTCTTCTTCTTGAACCATGGCAGGAAGTGCTGTTTGAGAAACTCCACATACATTATGGAGTTCATCTTTACACCTTCATGGATCCTAAAGTGGCCGACAATCTCTCTCCCCATGATTCCAGCCCAAAACATTAATCCACTTCCTCCTTGTTGGCGCCGTAGCCGTGTTTGCATGGGGTGTCCATCAACCAGCCATCCTCCACTCCATCCATCTGGACCATCGAGCGTTGCACGGCACTCATCGGTGAACAAAACAGTTTTAAAGTCAGTCTTCATGTATTGTTTGGCCCACTGGAGCCGTTTCTGCTTGTGTGCAGTGGATAGAGGAGATCGACAGTATGGCTTACGCAAAGCTGTAAACCTCTGAAGGACCCTACATCTTGTTGTTCGGGGGACGTTGGAGGCACCAGCAGCTTCAAAAAACTTGTCTGCTGCTATGACAAGGCATTTTTGCAGCTGCTCTTTTAACATGACGTAATTGCCTGTTGGAAAGAGTCCTCAATTTTCCCTTATCAGCATGCACACGTGTGTGCTGTGAATCAGCTACATACTTCTTGATTGTGCGATGATCATGATGAAGTGTCTTGGCAATGTTGATTGTAGTCATGCCTTGACCTAAACACTCCACAATTTGTTGCTTCTCAGCAGCCGACACATCCTTTTTCTTTCCCATTTTGGCTGAAAATGTAGGCTGCTTAATAATGTGGGACAGCCTTCTTAAGTAGTCTTGCCTTTAATTGGACACACCTGCCAAACTAATTAGCACAGGTGTCTGCAAATGCTTTCAGTGATATAAAGAGCCCTGACACACATCACCATCAATGAGTTTAACTGACAAACAAAAAAATTCTTACCTTATCACTCCTAAACACTTTTTGCATAATAATTTGGAACACAGTGTTTATACACACAGCTGACCTTCCTCACTGACAGCCAGCAACTTAGTATCCCACACCTTGAAACTCAGCTGCTACAAAACACTTAGGGCGACATGTATGAATCTCGCCACGTCGGGGCACACCTTTCCGCCGGTTTTCCAGCGAAATTTGCGCCTGATTTATGTCAGCGCCGGCGGCGCGCTCATACATATCATTTAAAGTCCGCTGCGCCTCGCCAGTGTTTGGGGCGCAGTGCGGGACTTAGGCGCAGCGCGGCGCTGCGCCTATGATTCGCCGCCCGAGGTAGTGCACTCATACATACCATGTAAAGTCCACCGCGCCTCGCCAGTGTGTGGGGCGCAGTGCGGGGACTTGGGCGCAGTGCGGCGCTGCGCCTAAGATTCGCCGTCCGAGGAGGTGCGCTCATACATGCGGGGAAAAGTTCCCTGCGCCTCGCCAGTGTGTGGGGCACAGTGCGGGGACATGGGCGCAGTGCGGAACTGCGCCTCACATGTATTCCGATTTGAGACAGGCTGGAAAACAGCGAGAAATCATAAAAGATGTCCGTGCGGAGTATGAAAAAAAAATCGCCTTTATAAAGGCGGAAAACATTCTCAGAAAAAGAGCTCAAACCTCAAAAATAAAAAATACATTAAAAAAAATCACTTTCCAAAAATCTCGAACGGCGCTATATCAAGAATTAGGATATTGGAAATTGCCGGGAAATACAGTAATTCAAATTCTGAAAGCTATTCTCATTGGTCGGCATGAAACGGCCAATCAGAATAGGAGTGACAGTGAACCATTAAAACCTATGGAGAACTATTGACCAATCAGAATCAAAGGCGGGACAGTTCAAAATACAGTAAAAGAGGCGCGGTTATTTAGACCAATGGGAGAGCGAGCGACGAACCTATGGGTTTTCTAATGCAATCTGAAATAAAACTGTACATGGCCGAAATCAAATTATAAGACTACAGAAGTTGTCTCGATGTGTATATAAAATTAATAATAATATGGGGGTAAAGAAAAAAAAAATGATTCAATAAAATCATGTTTATTTCTTTATTTTCGTTAGCCAAGGATCAATAGTATTGGTGTAACGAAAATAAAGAAATACAAATGATTTTAGTGAATTAATCTTTTTTTTTCTTTACCTCCATATTATTATTCATTTTATATACACATCGGGACAACTTCTGTAGTCTTATCATTTGATTTCGACCATGTACAGTTTTTATTTCAGATTGCATTAGAAAACCCATAGGAGCGTCGCTCGCTCTCCCATTGGTCCAAATACCCGCGCCTCTTTTAACTTAGCCAATCACAGAGCTCGCTCTGAATTTCTTTCCCCCATGGAACTCTATGAGAAAGTAGCTCGCGCTCTGATTGGCTAAGCTGGACGAGCCACCGCTGCTTCAACCAATCAGCTCTTTTCTGCATTTTTACTGTATTTTGAACTGTCCCACCTTTGAATATGATTAGTCAATATTTCTCCATAGGTTAGAATGGGTCCCTGTCGCTCCTATTCTGATTGGTCAATTCTCTTCCATAGGTTAGAATGGGCCACTGTCGCTCCTATTCTAATTGGCTGGTTTATGCCGACCAATCAGAAGAGCTTAAACAATTTAAATTACTATATTTCCCGGCAATTCTCTCTATTGCAATTCCTGATGTAGCGCCGGTCTCGGCGACAAACGCGTTGTTAGGGATTTAAGTGCTGTATTTATAGAGAAGGTTTCAGCGCTTTATCTGATAATGATTTACACTTAATAAAAATTATTTTTTTATTCATACTCCATGCCCCACGGCGCTGAGAGCCGAGATTGCATTGCGCCCATCTCTCCATAGACTACAATGGGAGAAGTAGCTCGCGCTCTGATTGGCTGGGATAGCGAAGCCCCCGCTAGCTCAACCTATCAGCTCTTTTCTGCCTTTTTACTGTATTTTGAACTGTCCCGCCTTTGATTTTGATTGGTTCAAACTTCTCCATAGGCTATAATGGGTCCCTGTCGCTCCTATTCTGATTGGCTGAGATAGCCAAGCCCCAGCTTGCTCAGCCAATCAGCACTCTTCTGCATTTTTACTGTATTTTGAACTGTCCCGCCTTTGATTCTGATTGGTCAATATTTCTCCATAGGTTTTAAAGGGGTTGTCTCACTACATTGATTCATGTTACCACAGTTCTGTTTTCTTGGTTTCACTTTGAATTCAGGGGCATTTACTGGTTTCTACTAGGCTGCAGTAGAAGCCAGGTCTGTAGCTATAGCAACCAGTGCTGACAGCCTATCAGGATAGATCAAACAGGTCTGTAGCTATAGCGACCAGCACTGGCAGCCTATCAGGAGAGATCAAACAGGTCTGTAGCTATAGCGACCACAGGAGTTGATGCAGCCCATAAAAGAGGAGATATCTAGGAAGAGCTATGACACTGTTAATGGAAACATATTGCAAAGTGACTTGTTTTTGCAAGATCTTTAACATAAAAAGCAATCCTTGTAGTGAGACAACCCCTTTAATGGTTCACTGTCGCTCCTGTTCTGATTGGCCAGTTTCTGCCGACCAATGAGAATAGCTTTCAGAATTTGAATTACTGTATTTCCCTGCACTTTCCAATATCCTAATTCTTGATGTTGCGCTGTTCTAGATTTTTGGAAAGTGTTTTTTTTATGTATTTTTTTATTTTTGAGGTTTAAGCTCTTTTCTGAGAATGTTTTCCGCCTTTATAAAGGCGATTTTTTGGGAATCATACTACATGCTGCACGGAGCGGAGCGCCGAGATTTCTGTTGCGATCTTCTTCTATGTTTCCTCGCATGTTCCGTATTGGCTTCACTTCGCCTCCGCCGGAGCATTTAGACCAAAATAAACTAGATCTGCCTGTCGGAGCTGCCGAGCGCTGCAATGCGCCGCATTTTGCCAACTCGCGATCGTACAAGCCCCGGAGTTTTCGAGCGTGCCGCGTCCCGCCCCGGAAACGCCTACACCGCGCCCCCACCGCGCCCCTTGCCCGCCCCTTCATGCGGGGCGCAGCTGAAGTGGCGAACGCTGCGCCTAACACTGCATCCCTGCCTCCGACAGGGGAATGCGGGCCGGGAGGCGCAGGATATGCCAAAAAACAGGCGAAAAGCCCGTTCATACATGTCGCCCTTAGTGGCGGAGAAATGCGATCTTCTAAGGTCGCATTGCCACAATATATATGTATAAATACAGTTGAAACCAGCAGTTTACATACACTATATAAAAGACATATATGTATGTTTTTCTCACTATCTGACATGAAAGAAGAACCTTACCCATTTTAGGTCGATTAGGATAACCAAAAATATTAATAAATATTTTGGCCCATTTCTCCTGACAGAACTGGTGTAACTGAGCCATGTTTGTAGGTCGCCTTGCTCGCACCTGCCTTTTCAGCTTTGCCCATAAATTTTCAATAGGATTGAGATCAGTGCTTTGTGATGGCCACTCCAAAACATTGATCTGGTTATTCTTAAGCCACTTTGTAACCAGTTTGGCAGTATGCTTCGCGATTTGTCCATTTGGAAGACCAATTAACGCCCAAGCTTAACTTCCGAACTGAAGTCTTGAGATGTTGCCTCAGTATTGTCACATAATCTTCTTTCCTCACAATATTTTTTCATGTGCACCAGTCCCTCCCGCAGCAAAACAACCCCACAATAAGATACTGCCACTCCCATGTTTCACAGTTTGGATGGTGTTCTTAGGCTTCCAAGCTTCTCCCTTTTTCCTTCAAACATAACGATGGTCATTATGGCCAAAACAGTTCAATTTTAGTTTCATCAGACCACAGGACGTCTCCAAAAATGTAGGTCTTTGATTCTCGTTCCACAGTAGATCACTGGCTGTGAACAAGGCTTCAGACGAAGCCGAAACATGTCAGCCAACGCACTTTTACTCTCTGTCTGTGATGAGAATTTAAAATAAAGTATCGGCTCATTTTTTCCGCTGGATTACAGTTTACTCTGATTATAGAGTGTTTTGGATTACACTTACCCGTTTTAGGTTAATTAGGTTCACAACAAATATTTATTTTTGCCAAATGTCAGAAAAATGAGAGATAATTTTTTAAGGCATTTTAATTACTTTCTGCAAAGTCAAAAGTTTACATACACCAGAATTACTATGTCTTTAAGCCATTACCGACATTTGACGTATGAGTAGCCAGTAAGGTGCTTTGTATAGGGATCACAGTGGGACCCCACTAAATAGCCGCCGGGTGTTGGGTGTTGCTATGGGCGCCGCCGTCATCATGCGCTGTTTAACCCCTTAGATGCCGCGCCCATCTTGAGAAACGTTGACACGCACTGTTCCTCACTGCGATCGGGACATCAGTGCCGAAATTGCTGTGTCCCAATCGGTAAACATGGCAGCTGGTAGCCTTGTGAGGGCATAAAGTAATAAAAATGCCTTAAAAAATTCTCTCTCTCATTATTCTGACATTTGGCAAATATAAATAATATTGGTAATCCTAATTGATCTAAAATGGGTAAGGTTTATTCTGATTTGATGTCAGATAGTGAGCAAAACATGCAGATGTGTCTTTTAATATAGTGTATGTAAACTTCTGGTTTCAACTGTAAATACAATTCAGTTATTTTAAAACATTTTCATTTTCAAAAGTTAAAAAACAACCTTTGTTACATACCATTATATCATCTTGTCCACAAAGATACTTTTTGAAGGCCGCAAGTTTGCCATGCCAGCTACAATTTGAAGTAACCCAGTTTGCAACATGGATAGCAGCTAGTTGGGCTTGGAGTAAGTTAATAAAGTCTTGGTAGGTTGTCACAGATGTCTGAAGCTATGCGGACTACTGTACAGCTCACAGCTGCTGGATAATGTAGGAGGGAGTAACCATAGAGTGAACATGACCGAGATGAACCCATATATTCTCAATTGGGTTCAAGGATGGGGAGGTAGGGCCTTAGGTTCGTAGTTGGTCATGCTATTCCAACCAATATCAGACATGTTTAGCTATGTGACATCTCATTGTCTTACTGGAAGATCCCGTCTGTCCAAGGGAGCACAATCAGCATGTATTGGTGTAGGTTATCCGCAAGGATAGATTTATACTCATATTAGTTGAGAGTGTCTTCCACATGGAAAAGTAGGCCTAGAGAATGCCATGAAAACATTCCCCAGTATCAATAAAAATCCACCAAAGATTGCATGCTGTTTGTTGACACATAAGAGAAAGCAACCCTTTGCGAATCAGCAGATATCTAATTCCAATGCCAGTAATTTTGCATCTCGATTGTAATACATAAATTTGTATGTATTTTTGCATGTAGAATCCGTATCTACCTTCAGAATTGTTGTGTCACAAGGTTTTTGATACATTATGAAATATTCGATTTTTTCTAAGTATGACACGTTTTCTAGCTCTTTGATGCCTTCTGTTAACCCCTTCCCGACATTGGAGTATGCCATACGACCTAGCGGAATGTGACTTCCCGCAAATAGGGACGTAGGCATACGTCCCTGGCGATCGCACGGCTTGCGCTTGTGTTCGCAAACATGGGGAAACCAGCGGTAAATTACCGCTCGGTTCATGCGCATAAACCCCCGCGGAGTGAGCTCGGACCGCGGGGTGTTTCAACCCTTAATACTCGCAAGATCAATTAAGATCGTCGGAGTTTAAGTCGCAGGCAGAGAGTGGGTGCCCCGACGTTAGTGCAGCAACGATTCTACACCTACCCGACTTCGCTCCCGGGAACTGATAGAATCACTTCCGGAGCTGTTCATGACGTTAACGATGCCCACAATGCATTGTGGGCATCTGTGACTGACCAGTTGTCATGGCGAAACAGTGCATTGCAAAAATCAGTGCTATTGTTCATGTACTTGCCTTATAACAGCAACATTCAGAAGATCTGAAGATTGGTGTTATAAATCCCCCTATGGGAGAAAGTAAAAACAAAGCTTGTTAAAAAAAAAAATAAAAACAAAGTGAAAAAAAGTAATACACAAACCACAAAAAAATAAAAATAAAACACGACACCGGCCTTTTCCCCTTTAAAGACGCCAATCGCCTCAAAAAAGATCAAAAATAAATAAATTTCCAATATTTGGTATCGCCGCGTGCGTTAGTAGACCTGTCCTATTAAAATGTGTCATATTAATTAATCCGTACTGTTTGGATCACTGTTAATTTTTTTTTAAAAAAAAAAACATCAAAGGGAATTGCGATTTTTGTTCATCCGCTGCACATAAAATGGAATAAAAAAGCGATCTAAAAAAATCATTTATACACAAGGGCGACATTGTATGATTCTCGCCACATCGGGGCGCACACTTTCCAGCGGTTCTTCACGCAAAATCTGCGCCTGATTTTATGTCGGCACTGGGGCGTTGCTCATACATTCCATCTATGTTAATTCCGCTTGCGCCTCGCCAGTGTTTGAGGACGCTGTGCGGGACTTAGGCGCAGGCAGTTAGTTGGAGGTGCGGCGCTGCGCCTAAGATTTGCCGTGCCGAGGAGGTGCACTCATACATGCGGGGGAAGATTTCCCTGCGTCATCGCACTGGGTGTGTGTGAGGCACAGTGCGGGGACATGGGCGGCAGTGCAGGGACATTGGGCAGCTGTGCGGGATATGCGCCTCACACTGTATTCCTATGCGAGACAGGTTGAGAACTGCGAGAAATCATTTAATACGCATGTCCGTGCAGAGTATGAATTAAAAAATGCCTTTTTAACAGGGCGGGAAACATTCTCAGAAAAGAGCTCAAAACCTCAAAAATAAAAAAATACATTTTAAAATAAAATTCACCTTTCACAAAAATCTAGAACAGAGAATATCTCAGAATTAGGATATTGGAAATTGCCGGGAATTAACAGTAATTCAAATTCTTAAAGCCTATTTTCATTGGTCGGCATTAACGGCCAATCAGAATAGGAGCAACAGTGAACAATTAAATCCTATGGAGAACTATGATAGTGTTGAGCGTTTATTATGATAAAAGTTGAAAACGGCACAGTTTTTTTGTTGATCGAAAATTTTTAGATCATGCGATAAGATAATTTAGGTTAAAATCTGTGCATCATCTATTAAGATCGCGCAATTTCGGCGTTCCTGTATTTTGGCGAAGCCAGCAAATCAGCTTACAGAATTATGAGCAGGGTGAGTTGTTCTAGCCTGAGGCTGTGTGCAACGTAATTGACTGGGAGGTGTATGGTTGCGATTGGCATGGATTAAATCACTATGACCTCGTTTTACATAGAACAGCCCCTTCCTGTTCAGCCTTCAGTGTCTCTCAGCGTCTCAGAGTAATAGGACGTGGGCTTGCTTCGTGTCCAAACAGTCAGCGAAATTAATTCTAATTTCATTGCACAGAGGAGACATAAGTCTAAAATGTTAGCTGTGATTTTACAACTTAGTTTGATTAGAGATTGGAAGATTTTATTGTAGTTAGTAGAGAAATTGTTAAAGGAGCTTCTACGTGTAAGTCTAGGGGGTAGGGTGGAAGGGGAGGGGTCCAACCGCGGAGGCGAAACACAGGACAAGGCTATATAAAGAAATACTGGATAAAGTTCACCAAGACTTAGTGTAGAATTGCACTGGAATAGCTTTATTATTAACTAGTTTTCTATTGAATATATCCCTGGATTTTTGGGCAGCCTGAACTTATATTTGGGGATACCACATCTGTTCTAGCTACTGCAGGTCTCTTTGTTTAGGTGCAAAACTCCACTTTATTTTCAGTGTATACATTTGCTAGACGGTGTTCATTTTCAATTTTGCGACCTTTCCACCTTGTTGATATATCCACCTGTGAAGTTTAAAAAAGTTAGAATACATAGCAATTTTGTAGTCAGCAACAGGATGAATAGGTGCCAAAAAAAATACCTTTTTATTATCTGTATTACATTAAGATTACTGTTTTTTTGACTTTTGCCCAGTTCCAGATTTGTTGATAGTGCCAGCTTGCAGTTTAATTTGAGATCAACGCAATTGTGTGTAGTTATCCAACTGGTGAATTGATTGGGCAAAAAAAAATACCCCTTGTATTATCCGAATACATTACAGATAAGTGTTTTTTTCACTTGTGCCCAGTCAGATTTTGTGATAGAGCCAGCGTGCAGTTAATTTTGAATCATAAGCATTTGTGTAGTTACCACAGGTGAATTGATAGGTGCTCAAAAAAAATTACCTTCTTTTGTTATGCCGAAAATACATTAAGATAAGTGTTTTTTGCCTTTGGCGAACATACAGCTTTGTTCACATCTGGCAACTTGACTTAAATGTGAATGCTGCACAGTTTGTGAGTCTACACACAAGTAATTCGATAGGTGCCAAAAAATACCTTTTATTATCCGAATTACATTAGATTCGTCCCCCCCCCCCCCCCCCCCCCCCCACGCCTGTGTTTTGACTTTTTGCCAGTCCAGATTTGTTGTTTAGAGCCACCTTGCAGTTATAATTTGAATCAGCAATTGTAGTAGTTACCTCAGGATGAATTGATAGTGCTAAAAAATACCTTTTTATTATCCGAATACATTCTGATACGTGTTTTTGCACTTTTGCTCTAGTCATGTATTTGTGTAGAGCCACCTTTACAGTTAAATTTGAATCCAGCTATTTTGTAGTTAACACAGGTGAATTGATAGGTGCCTAAATTACCTTTTATTATCCGAAATCATTACTGATAAGTGTGTTTTTTGCACTTCTAGCCACAGTCCAGATTGTTGATACGAGCACCTTGCAGTTGCAATTTGAATCATGCTAACTTGTGTAGGTTACCACAGGTGATTGATATAGGTGCTAATATTAAATACCTTTTTTATCCGAAGACATTACAGATACGTGTTTTTGCACTTTAGACAGTCCAGCATTTGTTGAATAGAGCCACCTTGCAGTTTAATTTGAATCCAGCAATTTGTCGTAGTTACTAGGTGAATTGATAGGTGCAAAAAATACTTTTGTTATCGAATACATTACAGATAAGTGTTTTGTCACTTTGGCGACTACAGCTTAGTTCATTGAGGGCTCCTTGCACTTAAATGTGAATACTGCAATTTTGTTTGTTCGCCTCTGGTGGAATTGAAAGGTGCCAAAAATACCCTTGTTTTAATCACGAATACATTTCAGATACGTGTTTTGTTTTTGACTTTGGCGCACTAAGCTTTGTTCATTGAGGACCTATGCACTTAAATGTGAATGCTGCAAGTTTGTAGTCAACACAGGTGAATTGATAGGTGCCAAAAAAAAAAAGACTTTTATTATCACGAATACATTACAGATACGTGTTTTTTTTTTGCCACTTTTGGCCCAGTCCAGATTTGTTGATAGAGCTCACCTAGCCAGTAAATGAATCCAGCAATTGTTGTAGTTACCATCAGGTGAATGATTTAGGTGCTAAAAATACCTTTTATTATCCGAATACATTACAGATAGTGTTTTTTGACACTTGTGCCCAGTCCAGATTTGTTGATAGAGCCACCTTAAATGTTAAATTGAATCCAGCTATTTTGTAGTTACCACAGGTGAATTGTTAGGTAGCCATAAAATACCTTTTACTTATCCGAAATTACATTACAGGATACGTGTTTTTGCAACCTTTGTGCCCATCAGATTGTTGATTAGAGCCACCCTTTGCAGTTCAATTTGAATCCAGCAAATTGTGTAGTTTTTTGGATTTCACAGGTGATTGAGAGGTGCTAAAAAATAGCCTTTTATATCCGAATACATTTCAGGATACGTGTTTTTTGCACCTTTGCCCAGTCATGATTTGTTGATAGGAGACCTTACAGTTAAATATGATCAGCTATTTTGTAGTTACCACAGGTGAATTGATAGTGCCAAAAAATACATTTATTTTCTGAATACATTACGATACCGTGTTTTTTGAACTTTTGCAGTCAGATTTGTTGATAGAGCTCCACCTGCAGTTCAATTTGAATCCAGCAATTGTGTAGTTACCCACAGTGTGATTGATAGGTGCCTAAAAAATAACCTTTTATTTATCCGAATACATTCAAGATACATGTTTTTTGCACTTTTGCCCAGTCAAGATTTGTTGATAGAGGCTCAACCTTGCAGTTAAATTTGAATCAGCAATTGTGTAGTTACCACAGGTGAATTGATAGTGCAAAAATACCTTTTATTATCCGAATACATCTACAGATCGTTGTTTTTCACTTTGGCGCACTACAGCTTTGCTTCTTTGAGGCATCGTGCACTTAAATGTGTTTACTGCAATTTTGTATTAGTCACACAGGTGAATTGAAAAGGTTGCCAAATAATTACCTTGTATTATCCCAAATACATTTCAGATACGTGTTTTTGACTTTGGCGCACTACAGCTTTTGTTCATTGAGGGCAACTTGCACTTATAATGTGAATACTGCAATTTTGTAGTCACAACAGGTGAATTGATAGGTGCCAAAAATTCCTTTTATTATCCGAATTACATTAAGATACGTGTTTTTTGCACTTTTTAGCCCAGTCAAGATTTGTTGATAGAGCACCTTGAAGTTAATTTGAATCCAGCAATTGTGTAGTTTCCACAGGTGAATTAATAGGTGCCAAACAAATACCATTTTATTATCCGGAATACATTACAGATACGTGTTTTTGCACTTTTGCCACGTCCAGATTTGTTATAGTGAGCCACCTTGAAGGTTTAAATTGGAATACTAGCTATTTGTTAGTTACCCACAGGTGAATTGATAGGTGCCAAAAAATACTTTTATTATCCGAATACATTACAGATTACGTGTTTTTTTCACTTTTGGCCAGTCCAGATTTATGGTTGATAGAGCCACAGTGCAGTTATAAAATTTGAATCCAGCAATTGTGTAGTTACCACAGGTGATTTGGATTGATTTAGGTGCCAAAAAATACCTTTTATTATCCGATCTACATTTCTGTACGTGTTTTTTGCACTTTTGCCATGTCCAGATTTGTTGATAGAGCCCCTTGCAGTTAATTTGAATCCAGCAATTGTGTTAGTTACCACTGGTGGAATTGACTAGGTGCCAAAAAATACCTTTTATTATAAGATACCATTACAGATATGTGTTTTATGCACTTTTGCCAAGTCCAGATTCTGTTGTAGAGCCACCTTGCAGTTAATTTTGAATCCAGCAATTGTGTAGTTACCACAGAGTGAATTGTTAGGTGCCAAAAAAATACCTTTTATTATCGGAATTCATTAACAGATACGTGTTTTTGCACTTTTTGCCAAGTCCAGATTTGTTGGATAGAGCCCACCTTGCAGTTAAATTTGAATCCAGCATTTGTGTAGTTACACAGGTTGAATTGATAGGTGCAAAAAAAATACCTTTTATTATCCGAATACTATTAAGATAACGTGTTTTGACTTTGGGCATAACAGCTTTGTTCATTGAGGCACCTTGCACTTAATGTGATACTGCATTTTGTAGTCACCACTGGTGAATTGAAAGGTGCCAAAAATACCTTTGTATTATCGAAAATAAAATTTCAGATACGGTTTTTTTGACTTTGGCGCCTACTACAGCTTTGGTTCCATGAGGACCTTGCACTTAAAATGTGAATGCTGCAGTTTGTAGTCACCACAGGGTGAATTGATAGGTGCAAAAAATACACTTTTTTTTATCCGTATACAGTACAGATACGTGTTTGTGCACTTTTTTGGGCCCAGTCCAGATTTGTGATAGAGCCACCTTGCAGTTAAATTGTATCCAGCAATTGTGTAGTTAACACAGGTGAATTGATAGGTGCTCTAAAAAAATACCTTTTTATATCCGAATACATTCCAGATACGTTTTTATTGAACTTTTGCCCAGTCCAGTTTTGTTGATAGAGCCCACCCTACAGTTAATTTTGAATTCCGCTATTTTGTAGTTACCACAGTGAGAATGATAGGTGCCAATAAATTACCTTTTATTATCCGGAATACTTTACAGATACGTGTTTTTTTGCACTTTTGCCCAGTCCAGATTTGCTTGATAGAGCCACATTGCGTTCATTTTGAATCCAGCAATTGTGTAGTTACCACAGCGTGAATTGGATAGGTGCTTAAAAATCCTTTTATTATACGGTATTACATTTACAGATACGTGTTTTTTGCACTTTGCCAGTCCAGTTTTGTTGTTAGAGCCTCCTTGCAGTTTAATTTGAATCCAGCATTTGTGTAGTTTCCTCAGGTGAATTGATAGGTGCCAAATATTACCTTTTGTTATCCGAATACATTACAGATACGTGTTTGTTTCACTTTGGCGCACGACAGATTTGTTCATTGTTTTTTTTTTTAGGCTACCTTGCACTTAAATGTGATACTGCAATTTTGTTAGTCGCACAGGTGAATTGAAAGGTGCCCAAAATACCTTGTTTTATCCGAATACATTTCTGATCAGTGTTATTGTCATTTGGCGCACTACCAGCTCTTGTTCATTGTGGCAACCTTGCACTTATAATGTGAATGCTGCAAGTTTGTAGTCTCCAAGAGTGAATTGATAGGTGCCCAAAAATTCCTTTTCATTATCCGAATACATTAAAGATAGTGTTTTTGCACTTTTGCCCAGTCCAGATTTGTTTATAGAGAGCACCTTGCAGTTCATATTTGAATCCAGCTATTGTGTGTAGGGTTACCACAGTGTTGATTGATAGGTGCTATAAAATACCTTTTTAATTATTCCCGAATCATTTACATGATACGTGTTCTTTTGCAATTTTGCCCAGTACTGATTGTTGATAGGAGACACACCTTACAGTTAAATTTGAATCCAGATTGTGTAGATTACAACAGGTGAATTGATAGGTTGCCAAAAAATACACTTTTTATTATCGAATACATTACAGTTAAAGTGTTTTTTTGCACTTGTGGCCCAGTCACCAGATTTGTTGATAGAGCACCTTGCAGAGTTCAATTTGAATCAAGCAATTGTGTGTTATTTACCAAGGTGAATTGATAGGTGCTAAATATACCTTATTATTTACCGAATACATTACAGATACATGTTTTTTGCACTTTTGCCCAGTCCAGATTTGTTGAAGAGAACCTTGCAAGTTAAATTTGAATCCAGCAATTGTGTGTTACCACAGGTGAATTGACTAGGTGCCAAAATGAATACCTTTTATTATCGGAATAATTACAGTTACGTGTTTTTTCACTTTTTTGGCGCACTACAGCTTTGTTCATTGTTGCACCTTGCTCTTAATTGTGAATACTGCAATTTTGTTGTCACCACAGGTGAATTGAAAAGGTGCAATAAATACCTCTGTATTATCCAAATAATTTTCAGATACGTTTTTTGACTTTGCGGCACTAACTCTTTTGTTAATTGAGCGCACTCCATTGATCTTAAATGTGTAATACTGCAATTGTGTATTCACCACAGGTGAATGATAGGTGCCAAAAAATACCTTTTATTATCAGAATACATTAAAGATACGTGTTTTTGCACTTTTGCCCAGTCCAGAATTCGTGTGATAGTGCCACCCTTTGCAGTTAAATTTGAATCCAGCAATAGTTGTAGTTACCACAGGTGAAATTTGATAGGTGCCAAGACAAAAATACCTTTTTCTTATCCGAAGACTTACAGATACGAGTTTTTTGCAATTTTGCCCAGTCCAGATTTGTTGATAGAGCCACCTTTGCTGTTAAATTTGAATCCAGCATTTTTGTAGTTACCACAGGTGAATTGATAGGTGACAAAAAATACCTTTTATATCCCGAATACATTACAGATACGAGTTTTTTCACTTTGGCCAGTCCAGATTTGGTAGATAGAAGCCACATTGCAGTTAATTTGATTCTGCAATTGTGTAGTTACCACAGGTGAATTGAATTACGGTGCCAAAAAAAATTCATTTTATTATCACGAATACATTTCAGTTACGTGTTTTTTGCACTTTGCCAAGTTCCTGATTGTTGATAGAGCCACCTTGCATTTAAATTTGAATCCAAGCCTATTGTGTAAGTTACACACAGAGTGAATTGATAGGTGCTAAAAATATTTTATTATCCGAATACATTACAAGATATGTGTTTTATGCACGTTTGCCAGTCAGATTTTTTGAGTAGAGAAACCTTGCAGTTAGAAATTTGAATCCGCAATTGTGTAGTTAACCACAGGTGAATTGATAGGTGCCCAAAAAATACCTTTTTATTATCCGAATACTTTACAGGATAAGTGATTTTTTGCACTTTGCCCAGTTCCAGATTTGTTGATTAGAGCCACCTTCCAGTTAAATTTGAATCCAGAATTTGTGTAGTTACCACAGGTGAATTGATAGGTGCCAAAAAATACATTTTATTATCCGAATACATTACTGTTACGTGCTTTTTGACTTTGGACGCACTACAGCTTTGTTCTTTGAGGCACCTGCACTTAAATGTGAATACTGCAATTTTTGTAGTCACCTCACAGTGTGATTGAAAGGTGCCCAAAAATACCGTGTATTATCCGAATAAATTTCAGATACGTGTTGTTTGACTTTGCGCTCTAAAGCTTTGTTCATTGAGGCCAACGCCTTGACTTAAATGTGAATACTGCAATTTCTGTAGTCCACCACAGGTGGGAATTGTATAGGTGCCAAAACAAATACCTTTTATAATTCCGAATACATTACCAGATACGTGTTTTTTGCTCACTTTTGCCCCAGTCTAGATTTGTTGATAGAGCCACCTTGCAGTTAAATGTTTGAATCCAGGGCTTAATTTATTGGGGAATAGTTACCACAGGTGAATTGATAGGTGCCAAAATAAAATACCTTTTATTATCACAAATACATTACAGATACGTGTTTTTTGCATTTTGCC
This sequence comes from Phyllomedusa bahiana, assembly GCA_025379985.1. Lineage (NCBI taxonomy): Eukaryota > Metazoa > Chordata > Amphibia > Anura > Hylidae > Phyllomedusa > Phyllomedusa bahiana. The sequence continues at coordinate 2,433 of JAODAL010014512.1, read as the reverse complement.
AGTCCAGATTTTGTTGGGGGATTAGAGCCTCCTTGCAGTTAAATTTGAATCCTGACTAATTGTGTAGTTACCACAGTGTGAATTGATAGGTGCCAAAAAAATACCTTATATTATCCGATTACATTACAGATACGTGTTTTTTCACTTTGGCGCACTAAAGCTTTGTTCATTGAGGCACCTTGTACTTAAATGTGAATACTGCAATTTTGTAGCTCCACCCAGGGGAATTGATAGGTGCCAAAAAATACCTTGTATTATCCGAAAAACTACATTTCAGAACGTGTTTTTTGCACTTTTTGCCCCAGTCCAGATTTGTGTGGATAGGAAGCCACTTGCAGTAACTGAATCCGCAATGTGTAGTTAGTTACCACAAGTGAATTGGATGGTGCTAAAAAATACCTTTTATTTTATCCGAATTACATTACAGATACGTGTTTTTTTGCACTTTTGCCCAGATCCAGATTTGTTTGATAGAGCCTAAGTTGACAGTTTTAATTACATCCAGCAATTGTTAGTTAACATGGTTGAATTGATAGGTGCTAAAAAATACCTTTTATATCGAATACATTACATGATTACGTGTGTTTTGCACTTTTGCCCCAGTCCACAGATTTCTTGATATGAGCCACTTGCCAGGTTAAATTTGAATCCAGCAATTGTGTTGTTACCACAGGTGAATGATAGGTGCCAAAATAAACCTTTATTATACGAATACATTACTGATACGTGTTTTTTCACTTTGGCGCACCTACAGCTTTGTTCATTGAGGCACCTTGCACTTAATTGTGAATACTGCTATTTTGTAGTAACCACAGTGTGAATGAAAGGTGCCAAAAATACCTTGTTATTTTCCGAATAAATTTCAGACCTACGTGTTTTTTTGGGACTTGGCGCACTACAGTTTGTTCATTGAGGCACCTTGCTACTTAAATGTGAATACTGCAATTTCGTAGTCACCTCAGGTGAATTGATAGGTGCCAAAAAATACCTTTATTATCCGAATACAATACAGATACGTGTTTTTTGCACTTTGTTTGCCAGTCCAGATTTGTTAGTAGCGCAACATTGCAAGTTAAATTTGAATCCAGCAAGATGTGCAGTTAACACAGGTGAATTGGATAGGTGCCAAAAATACCTTTTTTATCATAGATAACATTACGAACGTGTTTTTTACCTTTGGCTGCACTACAAGCTTTGTCATTGCGGCACCTTGCACTAAATGTGAATACTGAATTTTGTAGTCACACAGGTGAATTGAAAGGTGCCAAAAATACCTTGTATTATCCGATTAAGTTCCAGATCGTGTTTTTTCACTTTGGCGCAGGCCAGCACTGTTGGTTGATAGATCTAACTTTGAGTTAAATTTTTATAGACAGCAATTTTGTAGTCCACCACAAGTGAATTGTTAGGTGCCAAAATACCTTTTATTATTCGAATACATTTTCAGATACATGTTTTTTCACTTTGGCGCAGGCAAGCTTTGTTGATAGGATCTACTTTGCTGTTAAATTTGAATACAGAAATTGTGTAGTCATCTAAAGATGAATTGATAGGTGCCCAAAATACCTTTTTATTATCCGAATACATTTCAGATACGTGTTTTTTCACTTTGGCGCAGGCCAGCTTTGTTGATAGATCTACTTGGCAGTTAAATTTGAATCCAGAAATTTTGTATTCACCACAGGTAAATTTGATAGGTGCCAAAAATACCTTTTATTATCCGAATACATTTCAGATACGTGTTTTTCACTTTGGCGCAGGCCAGCTTTGTTGATAGATCTACTTTGCAGTTAAATTTGAATGCAGAAATTTAGTAGTACCACAGGTGAATTGATAGGTGCCAAAAATACCTTTTATTATCCGAATACATTTCAGATACGTGTTTTTTCATTTTGGGCCGAGGCCAGCTTTGTGAAGATCTACTTTGCAGTTAATTTGAATCAGCAATTTTTTTTTGATTTGAGGGATTTGAGAAAGCTGTGATTTCCCGCTTTTTAATAAGAGATTTTCCAAAACTCTTCCATACTTCCCAAATTTTTATATTTCTGAACTTTGGAGGGGAAATTCAGGTGGTAAGCGAGCAAAGAGGGGGGTAGGACATGGAGGTAGGGTACGAGAGAGGTGCTCCTTCAGTGCTGGCGACAACACGCATGCCAGCGGATTCTCAGTTGCAGGACCGTCAGGCCTGTATCGCTGGGTCAGGGCCCTGTGAATCTCAGTAAGAACAGCGTCGCCAATCTGTCCTTCAGTGGTTTTTGCAACCCGCATCCAGCACTCTTACCTCCCCGTCCCCCCCGCCCCGGCCACAAATGTCGTCATCAGTATCACCAGCATCCGTCCAAAACATGAAGCAGCCAAATGCAACTCGTGTACCCCCCACTGTGGATAATCCTTTTCTGAAGCCCTCTTTTTGAAAAAAATGGGTTGGGGGGG
>JAODAL010014511.1:0-87241 GCA_025379985.1 Phyllomedusa bahiana | reverse complement strand
CAATCGGAAACGGTGCCGGGGGCGGATACATTAAAAGGGGAAACCAGCGCCCGGCCATAAGCCAATTTCCCGGGGCCCGGGCCCCTTTTAAATTTTAAACCACCCGTACGCGCCGGGGGCCCCGGCAAGCCACGAGGGCCGGGACAGCCCGGACCCGCCGTTTCAAAACGGAGCGGGGCCAGGTAAGCGACCCGGCGGGGGGAACAAGGGTGGCCGGGGGGTTGCCCGAAATGCCCGCGCCGGGGCCCCTTTGGCAGGCAGGGAACGCAGGGGCCGGTTTTTGCCCGCGGCCGCCATAAAATCAACTTACTTTTTGTGGCACTTTAAAGTATTTGGGGGGGGGAAAAAACTTTATAAATGGGGGGTTGGGACCATGGCGCCATTTTGAAGTCGGCTTTTTTGGATCCAACTTTTTTTTTTTCCCAAAGGGGAAGAGGGTTTTTCTAACAAAATCAAACTTATTGAAAACAAGAAAAACAAGGGTGTGTTTGGGTTTTTTAACGAAAATTTTTATTCTTTCATTGGGTTTTTTACAAAGTTTCTCTTTTTTTACAGCTTGCCCTTTTTCCCGGGGGAAAAACCCCAAAATGAGGGGGGGGATAAAAATCGTTTTTATGTTGGTAAAAACGCAGTCCCCGGGTCACTGAAAAGGGTTTTTAAAAAGAAAAAAGGAAAAACGCCTTGAAAAATTTTTTCGTGAAACAGGTTCGTGTTGTTTTTCCCCGGAAATGTGGATGCAAAAAACTGCCACAAATGAAGAAACCTCAGGGCTCCAAACTTCTTTAAACCTAGAGCCCACAGTGAAAGCATTCACCGTATTTTCCTGGAGAGTGGCATCAGTCGAACACCCCCTTTGGGGGAAAATTAGTTTAACTAAAAAAAAGGGCCACCCTTCCCCAAAATCCAGCTGTTTGCAAAAAACTCAGCGGGGATGACCCAAAACGCACACGGGAAAATGCAGAAGGGGAAAAAACAAAAATTGGAACAGGACCCCCCCCCAGGCTCACGAACATTGAAATTCAGTGATGGGCAAACTTTTTTTTTGAAGGGTGAAGTTAAAAACCCAAAAACCCCACTTTTGGGTTTCTACACTAACCCACAGTGGATAGATCCCCCCCAAGGGGGGCCCGTTGGGGTTTTTGGGGGTTTTTTAAATAGGGGGTACAAAATAGTGGGGCCATTCTTCATCAATGGAACCCTAAAAGCCGGGAAAATCAAAAATTTGCTCCCATGTTTATGGTTTTTGCCCTCTTTTTTGCACGGGAAAAAGGCCCGTTCCCTGATTTTTCCCAAGACGGGGCCCCCACCACTTTAAAGGGGTCAGGTCTAAGCATTCCTACTTTGAACATTTTCCCGGAAAGTGGTTTTTGGTCTTCGTGGGCCGTTGAAGGGTCACCAAGGTCTCTCGGCCTGCCCCCCTTAATTTTTAAATTTTTTGGGGTCATCTAAAGGGGAAATTTGTCTATGCGTGAAAACGAGGGGGGCGGCATCGAAACCCGAACGGGAAGCCTGTGCAAAAGCTTTTTCTTCTGTGGTGTTGCTACCGTTGTCAAGAGGGGGGGACAAGAGGTTTGAAAAGAAAAACCCAACAAAATTTGGGCAGCACTTTGAACCCCTTTTTAAAGTGGTTCATAAACTTGTAAAAAACCCAATGAAAGAAAAAGTTATGTTAAAACCCCCTAAATTGATATATTTTGCTAACCCCTCCACAGTTTTTTTTTTTTTTTTTGGGGGTCACAGGGGCCCATTTCTTGCATAGCAGTCCCAGATTACAGAGGGAAAACCCCTTTTAAAGGCCTGTTTATTCAAAGGGTTTCCCTTACATTACTACAAAAGAAAATTACATAAAGTCCCTAGCCCCAAAGGAAAACCCCTTTGAGTATACCTGCTGCATTTTTACACCACCCTTTACAAAAGCTCTTAAAAAGCCCCTTTTTCTCTTTTTTCCCTTTTGCGCACATCCCGTAAGGGCCCTTTTCCCCTTTTGCCCGGGGTCCCTAAAAAATTTCCCTAGGTAACCTTCTGTTCGATCTTTCTAAAGGCCCCTTTGGGCCCTTACCCCGGGCCTTTTCCATCCCACCAACTCTCTCATGATGGATAAGCTGCCCAGAAATTAAACCCGTCCCAAAAACCCTCTCAAACTGGACAAACCACCCTTCTTCAACCACAAATCGGGGGCAAACCTACGGGGGTCCCCGTACCGTTGCCCCGGGGCCCGTGCGCTTAGGGGTCCCCCCGCCCCGGGGGCCGTTTTGCTTTTCTCCCCCCCCCGGGTAAAGGCCGCCCCCTTGGGCCCCCCGGGCCCCAAAACCCCCCCGGGCCCGCGGGGGTTGGGGGTTTTGGGCCCCGCCCCTTCAACCTCGGAAACGCCCGGCCCCCTCGCAACTTTCCCCTCCCTTCCCTTTTGTATCAGGGGCGCGCGCGGTGAGGGTAAACCTCACCGCGCCCACCCTGGTGATCACAGTTTCGCAGAGGGGCTGCAGCGCGAGCAGGGGGGAGAGCGGGACCGAGGTAAGAAAACCCTATTTCTTATTTTACCTCCCCCAAAAACCTGCCGTTCCCCCCTAACCTCCCTGTATACCCCTAACCGCCAAATCCCTCTAATCCTGCCAAAAAACCCCTAAGCCTCCCTGAAAAACCCCCTAAGCCTGCTTGTATACACCCAAAGGGCCTGCCTGTATACCCCTAACCCAAACCCGGGTAAACCCTAAGCCGGGCCTTAACTCCTAAGCCTGCCTAAAACCCCCCTAACCCTCCCTGAATCCCCCAAAGCCTCCGGGTTAATACCCTCCCCCCCTTGGGTTTTTTTAAACCCCAAATTTCCCCGTAAAAACCAATCCCTTGCCCACCCCTTTTCATCTCCTCAAGAACATTCCAAAATCCGTACTTTTTTTCCACTGTAGAAACAGCCCCAACCCCTCTTTTGTTGCTCTTATTCTTTCCCCGCCCTTGATAGTGTTAGCGATTTTTTTTGAAAAAGTTGAAACCCGAAAGGTTTTTTTTGGTTTCCAAAATTTTTCCAATCATCGAAAATTTTAAGGTTTAAAATCGGGTGCATAAACTTTAAAATCCCCTTTTTTCGGCGTTTCCTTTAAATTTTGGGGCCACAATCAGATTACAAAAAAGAGCAGGGTGAGATGTGGTGCGAGGGTCAGGACGTGATATGAAATTTTTTGCGATTGGCTGGAAAAATCACATGACCCGTTTTAACATAAACAGCTTTTTTCCTGTTCACCCTTTTAGTGTCTCTCAGCGTCTCATGGGAATGGGAACGTGCGCTAAAGCAAAATTTAGCCCTATTTCTGCACAAGAAACCTCTATTTTTTTAGCTGTGACCCTTTTCCTTTTTTACTAGTTTTAGAGATTGGGGAATTTTATGTATTACTAAAAATTTTAAAGAAAAGGGCCATCTACCGCTGAAAAATTAAGGGGTGGGGGGGGGGGGGGGGGGGGGGCCGCGGCGAACACAGACAAGCTCTACTATAAAGAACACTGGATAAAGTTTCACCAAGACTTAGTGTAGAAGCACTGCAATATCTTTTTATTACAGTTTGCTATTGAAATTTTCCCGGGATTTGGGGGAGCCGAATTATTTTGGATACACTAATTTCTAGTAACTGAGGTCTCTTTGTTAGTGCAAAACCCATTTTTTTTATCGTTACATTTCAGATGGGTGTTCTTTTTCAATTTTACCCTTCCCACCTTTTGATATACCCCCTTGCATTTAAATTTACAACCCCAGCAATTTTGTAGCGCACGGGTTTTGTTTTTGCCAAAAAACTGTGTATCATACGAAAACATAACAATCGTGTTTTTAAATTTTGGCACCCACTTGTTCATTGACGAGCATAAAAAAATCTTAAAACAGCAATTTATAGTCACCACAGGTGAAATAAAGGTGCAAAATACGGGATTATTCAAAAAACATAACAAAACGGTTTTTTGATTTTTTGCGAACCCAGCTTTTTTCATTGACGCAGCACCCAGAAATTTTAAAAAACGCAATTCTATAGTCCCACGGGGAAAATTTGAAAGGGTGCAAAAATCGGTATTAACGAAAACAAAACAGATACTGTTTTTTTGTTTTGCGCACCCCTTTGTTCATTGACGCAGCTCCACGTAAATTTTTAAAACAGCAATTCATAGTCCCCAAGGTGAATTAAAAGGTGCAAAAATACCGTGTATTATACAAAACATAAAGATACTGATTTTTGACTTTGCGACCCAGTTTGTTCATTGCCAGCATCCCTAAATCAAAAAAACACCCAATTCTTATCCCACAGGTAATTGAAATTTTCAAAAAAAAACGTGTTTATACAAAACATAACAGATACGTGTTTTTTGCATTTTTCCCCAGTCCAGATTTGTTGATAAAACCCCTTTTGCAGTTCTGACCCACAAGGAGGTGAAAGAAGCCGGTCAATGGGCAAAATCCCGGGGGGTCACAACGCCTTGCAGTGCCCCTTGCTTGTACCCACAGCCGGGATAGAAATCAGGCGCCCAAGTCATTTTGGTTGTGTGAATGATTACACTTTGGGGATCCACCGGGTTTTTCCGAAAATTTGCTTGCGAGGCTTCATCTGACGAGGGGAAAGACGAGGGGGTAGTGCAATAGGGGCCCCCCGCCACAAAAAGGGAGAGGGCGGTCGCAGAAGTCCTCTATTGTTTCCCCGCCAGCCACTCAGCGCAAACCCCGCTCCTCTTTTCGCCGTCAAAAGGTCCAGGACCTCCAACCTGGGCCTTCTTTGAGCAAGCCTCTGATTTACCCCCGATGTTATGGCCTTTTTCCAAAAGCCAAATAAGGCAAAAACCTTAAGGGTTAACCCCCACCAACATGTCTAGTCACATGCCCATGCATGAGTTAAAAAGGAGGGAACCTTGGCCAAAAAAGGCCAGACCGCGCCGGGCCTCCAAACCACTGCACCCCTCTGTCTCCGCCTCCTCCGCCACCACCAAGCGTTCCTCACTGCCCATGTCTCTCAGATCATGATCAGGGTCACCTCCGCTTCAGCCCCCAAACCGTCGCCCGATACCACCACCCCAAACCAGAGCCTACCAAAACCCCCTTCCCCTTCCGCCAGTTTGAGCCTGCACCCGTACAGCGGCCACCCTAGCCAGCCACCTTCTGTCTTCCATTTTTGGGGAGCGGGAAAAAAACATTTTAAACCCCAAACCCAACCCCAAACCCAAAAAAGCCTGAAGGGTTGGCATTGCCAGGCTTTTGGGCCTTTGGGAAAAATTTTTCCCTTTTCCTTTCTGGGGGACACAGATGGGTTCCCCCCGTAGGGCCCCTCGCCTGCCCCCCAATACCAGAGCCGAGCAGGATTTTTTTCCCCAAAAAGCCGTCCCTGCCCTGGCCAGCCCGGTCTCTAAAATTTCAAGTGCTTTTGTTGCATTGGGGCCGGGAAAAAAGCCCCATCCACCATCGACACATGGATTTGTAAGAAGGCCAAGGCCGCTAAATCTCTGTGACACTCATTTGGGTGAGTGGGGGGAAATGTTTTGGGGTGACGTGGCTCTCAGGCTCGGCCACGTCTTAAAAAACCGCAGGGATGGTGCGGGCTTTTTCCCCCCCAAGGGGCCCTCGGGTGGCATAAAGGCCCCAGGAAACCGGGCCCCGTTTTTAAAATTTTTAATCTGTCTTGGAGATTTGTCCACACACGGGTCAGGGTGGGACGGCTCCCCCACCGAGACCAAGGCTGGTGGGGCCCAAAAAACCTTGGTCCCAAAGGCCCAAGGTTTGGTGGGGTTTTTAAGGGGAAAAATCTCCCGGGCCCCCCTTAAGATGGGTAGGCTGGAGCACACCCCTTTGCCTGGACATGTCATAAACCTTGTCGCCAAAAATTTTCCCTAAAAGGTTTTCCCGGGTCTGGACTCCCTTTGCTAAAGGGGGGCTCGGGGTTTCTGATTTTTGCATTTTAACCCGTTCGCCCCCTGCTTTTTCCCGCCGGGCTGCTTTTTGCAGCGTCGCTCGGCCTCCCCCCCAACCTTTGTCTTTGGTTGACGTGGCAACACGCGGGAAATTTTCCACCCTCCACATGCCCCACGATTTGTGAGCAGCGAAAAAGGCCATTACGCAGTACGAAGTGACACATGGCCTGACATCAGCTTTTGCGGCCCGGGGGTGTTAGCCCCGTGTGGGGGGGTGAAAAAAGCTTGCCCCCATCCTTGCCAGTTTTGAGGAACCCAAAAAAATGGTCAGTGCGGACGATGCCCTTGTCAGCTTAAAGTTTGGGTGGTGTTCTTAGTTCTGGAACGATCTTTGGACACTCTAAAAACAACAGGCCCCGCCAGCGCGGAGGAGGAGAGGGGACACAGATGAAACCCCGGAGCCTTTCTCTCCACCCAATTCCACAAGGCCCGACGTTTCCAATTTTATCGGCCCTTCATTAGGCATTTTTAAAAGGGGTTCGGCTAGTGAAAGGGCCCGGCAATAAGCTCTAAAGGGTGCATCATCTGGGCAAGTCGGGGCGGTTTGAAAACCCCCCAAAAGCGGAGGAGAAGGGGTATTCCTAGCCCAACCGACGTCCCTCCCCTTGGAAAGGGGTTGGCGTAAAATTTTGAGGCGATGGGAAATGAGTTTGCTAGTGCCCTAAACCCAGAGGCTTGGAACTAAAGGTCCATCTCCCATAAAAAGGGGGGCTTGGAGCCCTTTTCCCCCAACATGATCCTCGCTTTAAAGGGGGCCTTAATAATGAACAACCGTTACTGGGTGGCCACCCCCTGGATCCCCGGTAAAAAACAAAACCAGCACTTTCCTTAACCCACCCAAATAAGAGAAAAAATGCAGGAAAGGGAGACCTTCCCTGATTGTCAACTGGAGACTTTTTGCTTTCGCTTAAACGTTCCTAAAAATTCCCACGGTGGAAAAACATCAGCGCCCGTACAGAAAGTAGAGTGCCCCAAGCTGCCGTAGCGCGCAAGCAACAGCGGCAAGGGGAAAAAGGGGCCCCAAAATGGGTGACCTCTGGCAATCTTTATTTCCCAACTAAACCAAACGCATGAAATTTCCCGGGCCACATCCAACACACAGAGCCCACTTAAGATCGGGTTTGCAAGACAAATTTTGGTTAAACCCACCGATTTTTTTGTATGTTTTTCGGGACCCAATAGACTTTGGGTACCCAAAATGGGAGAAGGCCCGACCCTTGGTTTCGTCACGCCATAGGGGTTTTGTCCTCCCCCAGCAGCCAGCGTCATATTTGAGCGGACCGTCAGCACAGCTGGAGGAGTCATTACAGACAAACGCATCCGACTTTCCACAGATAATGTGGATCGTTTGACTTTCATCAAGATGAATCAGGCATGGATCTCTGATGATGTTGTGGCCCCAATTGCCGAGGTCACCGATTAGTTGCTGGTCTACTTCACATTCCTCTCCAAACAGAAATGGTCCTCTTTAAAAACTTATTTTTAAAATGATCATTTCTTACTGCAATTTTTATTCTCAGTTCCCAACAGTTCATTTTGCTGGTTTTGCTGTGAGGAGACTAAAAGACACACAAGGTTTCATGACAAAACCATATTCCATTTATTCACTTCATCTTTAGAGTTTTTCACATTGTCAATGTTTGGGGTCATGTTGCCTCACAATTTTTAACAGTGGCTGAGAAGTCATATTTATAATTTTTTGGGGTCATGTTGCTTTGAGATACAGCAACAATCATGGTCCTTTGGAACAGAAATGTGGCTTCTAAGAGTCATTTCTCCTTCACAATTTTTAACAGTGGCTGAGAAGTCATATTTATAATTTTTTGTGGTCATGTTGCTGTGAGATACAGCAATAATCATGGTCCTTTGGAACAGAAATGTGGCTTCTAAGTGGCATTTCTCCTTCACAATTTTTAACAGTGGCTGAGAAGTCATTTTTATAATTTTTTGGGTCATGCTGCTTTGAAATGCAGCAATACTATAGGTCCTATTCTAAAAAATGTTGTTTCTAATAGACATTTGTTCTTCACAATTGTCAAAAGTGGCTCATGGGTCATGTTTTGAATTTTTGGGGGCATTTTTCTGTGACATGCAGCTATACAGGTCCTATTCTAAAAAATGTTGTTTCTAACAGACATTTGTTCTTCACAATTGTCCAAAGTGGCTCAAGGGTCATGCTTTGAATTTTTGGAGTATGATACTTCTGATGAAGCGCGGGTACATGCACGAAACGCGTTAAGTTCTGTTTATATGTGTTTAATTTTACATCGGTAACTCCGTAGCAATTTTAAGAATAAAAACTTTTTAATTGAAAGCCTTTATCCTGGGCTTTTTTTAGTTTCACTACACATGCGCCGGGTCCGTTTTTCCTTTTTTCCTCTTGGCAATCTTCTCCTACCGGTTCACCGAACGGAGCTCCAGAGACCAGCGGCTGCCGTAGTAAGGGCTACGGGATACAAATAGCCCTGCAAGCGCTTATGAGTGTTGTGCCTCGACATTAGTAGCGCAACACCAAAAGGTGAGAATATATCATCACTTTCCACCTATTACCCCTATTGTTACAGTATAACACTATTGTGCGCCCCCTCTCTTTTTTCTTTTCCCTGCATATTGCAGATAAAAGAGGCAAGGACCCATGTGAATGAGAAAACGAATGCACGACTAGAATTATATTGGGGCCATCAAAGTTATAGTCACATCAGTGGTTGATGACAGGTTAGTTTGCCATATGGGAGAGGGTGGTCCTCTTCACACTGACACCTGGAGATCTAGGTGTATATGGGGCCCCGGAGCAGACTAATGTCACTGCACCTCTACTAACCCTACTGTGTATGGGGCCCCGGAGCAGACGGATGTCGCAGCACCTCTGCTAACCCTACTGTGTATGGGGCCCTGGAGCAGTCGGATGTTACTGCACATCTGCTAACCCTACTGTGTATGGGATCCTGGAGCAGTCGGATGTCACTGCACATCTGCTAACCCTACTGTGTATGGGATCCTGGAGCAGACAGATGTCACTGCACCTCTGCTAACCCTACTGTGTATGGTGCCCCGGAGCAGACTAATGTCACTGCACCTCTGCTAACCCTACTGTGTATGGGGCCCTGGAGCAGACGGATGTCACTACACATCTGCTAACCCTACTGTGTATGGGACCCTGGAGCAGACGGATGTCACTGCACCTCTGCTAACCCTACTGTGTATGGGGCCCTGGAGCAGATGGATGTCACTGCAGCTCTGCTAACCCTTCTACCTATGAAGCCCTGGAGCAGATGGATGTCACTGCACCTCTGCTAACCCTACTGTGTATGGGGCCCCGGAGCAGACGGATGTCACTGCACCTCTGCTAACCCTACTGTGTATGGGGCCCCGGAGCAGACGGATGTCACTGCACTTCTGCTAACCCTACTGTGTATGGGGCCCCGGAGCAGACGGATGTAACTGCACCTCTGCTAACCCTACTGTGTATGGGGCCCTGGAGCAGACGGATGTCACTGCACCTCTGCTAACCCTTCTGCCTATGAAGCCCTGGAGCAGACGGATGTCACTGCACCTCTGCTAACCCTACTGTGTATGGGTCCTGGAGCAGATGGATGTCACTGCACCTCTGCTAACCCTACTGTGTATGGGGGCCCGGAGCAGACGGATGCTGATTGTCTTTCCTGGGGGTATAGAATCTTCCTGTAAGACAATGCAAACTAAAAACGTACAAATTAGTTGGAAGAGTAGGACCAAGACTTCCATGTACTACCCTGGCCCCTAATTCATCAGCCTCTGGATTGTGGAGTTGGCTCTATTGACTCTCCAGCAGCTATAAGATGCATTCGGATACAGATACCTGTGACAACCTATCAGGACCTTATTGCGTCACTCCAAGCCTGTCTAGCTGCTGTCCATGCTTCACACAGTAGTTACTCTGGATATTTGCTGGTGGTCCTAATAATGTGACGTGATTATGTATATTGAATAAATATGTTGCACAAACGTGCTAGTTCATCATGTACTAGAAGTTACTCCTTAATTGCTAAATTCAGAAATGATACCTAGTGGGTAGAGGTCATTGGTTGTTTCCATATGTTGGATTTTGGATGTACAGTCTCTTCTAAATTAAATTTTTTACAACCTTTCCACTCTAAAGTGACATGGAAATGTGCGCTACCGTGTAACAACATTTTCCCAACTATGTGTGCAGGTCTCTAATGAAAGCTTAAAGTGTAATATACTGTGTGTCGATCCTCCTGGCAATCTGGGTAGTGACAAGTAATATCCAATATTGCTGTGTGTAATGCACCCAAAAACCTTTCCTGCCAAGGTCACCTCTGAAGGAAACATTACATGTTCCAGTACTACATTGCACAGTTAGATCTAGTTAAAGGGGTTTTGCCACAAAGTAAAATTGACGTGGGAAGCTCGCCGGCCCATAGACTTGTATTACCAGCGGCGCGTATACGACGCTAGTAATTCACATGTCACTTATCTCCCCGCCCGGCGAATTCGCCGGGCTGGGAGAGGAGACGTAATCCATAGTTCTCTATAAGAACAGGGGATTACCGTAATGACTGGGACGTTTTCAGCCCGTAATTTGCGCACTCCGGCGCGTAATTATGGACTGAAATATGTCCAGTTTTAAGCCGTGTGAACATGGCCTTATGCTGAAAGGAAGAATTGCTAACCAGTCAGCTACTTTGTAGCTACTCACAGCTCTTTACATAAACAGGCCTTTGTTGACTAGAGAGAGCACACTGTGGGGAAAGGCATGGAGATGTCACGCCTGCTGTGTCACATGATATGCACTTCAAACCAATTATACATACCCCCTTTTGAGAACACTGAAAGCTGAAACAGGACAAACCAGGAATGAAATGCCTTCGTGGTAAAACCCCTTTAAGAAAATGATCAACCTATTGATTTGGCTTTCATGTATGTTAATGGTAACAGGAGTTTATCTATCTTGTAATGACGTTACAAACTTGTGGCAGAACTGGGGTGACCTCAGGAGTGACCATGAATGAAAAAGGATATCCTTGTCTAACAATTAATTGTGTTTGCAAAAATAAGAGAGCGCCATGCTTTCCTGAAAACATAAAAGCTGCACTGAGAAAAGCTCCAACGGCAATGAATCCAAAGGAAAACATATTTGCAAATTCATTATTGTTTATGTCAGGAAAGCAACAGTGTGTGATAAATTTGAACAATTCAAGATTAATATTGGCACAGAAACAATATTGTGCTGCCACAAACTAATACATTGTGGAAATGTTCTGCTATCCAACATGTGGATATTAATAGCCTATCCTAAATCATTTTAAACTTGGTGCTAACAGGAAAGAGAAATGTAGATGGAGGTAAGTTTGTTATAGAACTTTATTGTTTTTTTTCTCTCTAGTTTATTTTTTTAATCAGATCACTTATATCTCAACCTTCTTTCAATATCCTGCAAAGTCGTAGTAACTTCATGGAAATGGATATGTGTTATCCAGTCGGCTTTTCAGTTGATGTAGGGCAACTGTTGCTGCTGGGAACCTATAGTAGTTTAGGCATTAAAGTATTTGTAAAATAAAAATAAATATATCCACTCACCACCTTCTTTATTTTTCTTTTCCTGCTTCAATGTCCAGAAATCTTGGGCTGAGTACCCACGCCTGAGTAATCAGCCTACCGGTCCCCACAAAAACTTAGCATACATTCCCGGGACTACTGGCTTGTATCAGGCTTATATGACCCCCATATGTGGGATTCCTGGTTCCACGGTGCCCTGACCACAAGCTGTGATAAAGAACTGCTACAGGTTTGAAATGCGTAGCCGTCAGCGCGCTTCCTTCATTTATCTTTTGTACAAGCATATTTGTCTTCAATAAAGTTGCAATTTTTAATCATCACTGGAGTCTATTTGGACTATATTGGAAAAGTAATTGTAAAAGCTTCTTATAAGGGAGAAGGAACATGTAGATGTGTGGAAACTTACACATCATAAGTCGCTCCACTGAAATTTAAACATATTTTAAAAGGCTCGATTTCAAATCCATGGTGAAGAAAAATGTCATGTCCATTTTTTGGAGCGAATCCTCCTCGGATTTAACTCTGGGTAGGAGGGACTCAGATTAGACATCTTGTAATGGCGCTAACCCACGTCCAAATCAGATGGAAATACCACCACTGTACGGTGAAAATCCTAGCTCTTTTGCAAAATAAGTGTCCATTACAGAAAGGATTGTGCACAGATGCAGCAAAGCTTTGCTTACTTATTTACTTTTTTCATTTCTATAGCTCTGTTATATCCCCCTGCACTGAACACAGATAAATGGGATTAGAGACAGCCAGAATCTCATCCATAGACAGCTGTTTCTGGGTGTTTACTTCTCATTAGTACAGAGTAGAATACTGGTTGGTTAGGTGAGACATCCTAGGGGTAGCTTGAAAGATGTGATGTTCATCATTAGGGAGAGGGATCATGTAGATGTGTGGAGTCTACTACACCATTAGGGGCTGTTCACATGACACAGGACAAATACCGGTCGGTTTATCCAACTGGTATTTGAACTGTTTTCGTGCCGAGCACAGGGCCGCCGGGGAGCGGCTTTTCTCCGCGGTTTGCGGAGAAAAGTCCTCCCCCTTCATGTAGACATGTTCTTCTTCCGCCCGAAAAACGGTCGGAAGAATGAACATGTTTTATGTTTTTCAGACCGCCGGGCGGAAAATCCGTGTAGTGGGGACTGCTGCACGGATTTTCCATTAAGGTCCGTAAAAAAGTTTTTCAGCCCGTTTTCAAAACCAGGAACTGGATGAAAAACCGTACTGTGGAGACAAGCCCTTAGTTGCCTCATTAAAATGTAAACAAGTCTAAAATGCTCATGGGAAATAACTTCGGACTCCCTTGTGCCACATATTGGAGGTAGTGTTCCTCAATTAATTTATCCAACTCATCGAGACTTGCAGTGTAAATGGGATTAAAGACAACCTCATTTTCATCTGCAAGCAGTTGTTTTGGGGGATTTGCCCCTCACCAGTGCAGAATAGAGTACTGACTGACTAAATGAGAGGCTCTAGGGCTAGTTTGAAATAGGTAATGTTCCTCATTCATTAGAGGCACCATGTAGGTGTGTGGAGACTTGTACAGCCAAAATCAGTATTTGCAAATGGCACCAATGATGTATATACAGGAAGATCACAATCAGATTTATGCATAAGCTAATATGTTCACATAACAGCTTTCAACGAGGAATTGGGTGTGGATTCAAGAACTAACATGCTTTTTGAATCTGACTCCCATTCACTTCAATGGCTGGTCCATGGTGTAGTGCACAAAATGAACTACAGCGTAGATTTTCCACACCAATGATTTCAAATCCATGGTGAAGAAAAAAAGAATGGACATGTCCATTTTTTGGAGCGAATCCTCCTCAGATTTAACTCGGGGTAGGAGGGACGCAGATTAGACATCTTGTAATGGCGCTAACCCATGTCCAAATCAGAGGGAAATACCACCACTGTATGGTGAAAATCCTAGCTCTTTTGCAAAATAAGTGTCCATTACAGAAAGGATTGTGCACAGATGCAGCAAAGCTATGCTTACTTATTTACTTTTTTCATTTCTATAGCTCTGTTATATCCCCCTGCACTGAACACAGATGATAATTATTGATAATGATCCTAGTTAGAGATGGGCGACTCGATTCTAACGAAGTGGAATTCGTTTAGAATTTCAGGAATACTTTGATTCTGAACGAAGTCGAAGTTTGGAGTGATTCGCGGGAACGAAGCGTGTTTTTCATTGATATAATGGCCGGAAGCACATGGCGGTACATGGGGCAAAGAACTCTGGGAGGAAGAAAGGAGTAGCCTAAATGGCATGTGCAGAGATGAAGCCAATCAGAGACCGGCGGGATTCTGTGACATCACTGCACTATATAAGTCCAGACGCGACGCTGGCAGCTCAAACTCCTCTCTCTGTGCCGTGTTGTAGCTGCTGCAGCTCCAGTATTAGAGATCTCACACAAACGAAAGACCTTTTATACAGCGATTTTTGGGGGGGGGGTCACAGCTTTTCTCAGAGACTGCTTCTCTTAACATTCTATTTCTGATTTTGTGGGGTATTGGAATTGATGTCCATTGTCCAGTGTGCATCCAATTCAGCTGCATATACATTTTAATGCTATCTGCTCAGTTCTGGAGCACATTGAATATCGAAGAGTTATCTAGGACTGTTGTTGCTGTTGTATTCAGTTAAAGAAACAGCGTTTTTACAATCCACATACCAGTTAATTTTTTACTGCTCATTTCTTTTGCGCAATTTATATCCAAGGGTTAATTAAGCCTGTTTGTGATATTGTAGTCAGTAAAATAAACAGTGTTTTTCAACGCCAAAGACAAAATTTTTCCTGTTGATTCCTGTAGCATAATTTATATCCGAAGGTTAATTAAGCGTGTTTCTGCTTTTTTAGTCAGTAAAATATACGGCGTTTTATCACACCACATACCAGTTAATTTTTGGCTGCTCATTTCTTTTGAGCAGTTTATATCCAAGGGTTACCCAAGCCTGTTAGTGGGTTCATTTGGAATCAAATACAGGGTGTGTATTTATCATATACAGATATCTTCATTAAACAGAGTCTGTACATTTTTGAAGAAACAGTATGTCAGACAGAGAGATGGCAGACTCTTCACATGCGAGTGGCAGTGGCACAAACATTCCTGGAGCAGGCCCAGGTCGCAGCACAGCAAGGGGACGTCGCAGCAGGGGTCCCTTGGTGAGGCCAGAACTGCCGGTGTCATCTAGCGGCCGTGTGTTGTTCAGCAACCCAAGGGTTCTTGATTGGTTGACTAGGTCATCCACTTCCTCCCAGATGACATCTGACAGCCCCAGCCAAAAGTTGGTGGGAACGTAAGACACAACCCTTGGCATGGCCCGGGAGCGGCTCAGCGGCCCTCACCTATACTCAACCCGCCTCTGTCCCATCCGGTTCCCTCAGCCAGAGATCTACTATGTGGTCTGGGCTCAGCGCCACTATACAGCGAGGATGAACAATTTGAGGAGGACAGTCAGCAGCTACTTGGCAGTGAAGAAATGCGGCCGATATCCCCTGCTTCTTGCAGTAGGCGGCAAAGTATGGATGTGGAGAGTGGCATGGGAGGTCTTGTTGTGAGGGGTCAGCCTCTGCATACCAAGACCGTTGAGGAGGACAGCAGTGAAGATCAACAATAATCGATGATGATGTAGCCAACCACACTTGGGAGCCGGGTGAGGCAAGGGCTTCCTCATCGTCAGGAGAAAGGGGCGTCAGCTTGCGCGTCAGGCAGTGGCGCAGCCAGCAAGTGGGTAGTGTGGCCATGAGTCAGCAGGTTAGCAACCGTGCGAGGTCAGGAGCCAAAATCCGCTTCGCACGTCCAGGAAAGTAGCAGCATAGGGGCTCAGCGAGGCAGCAGCGGCAGTAGTCACTCAGTGCGGAGCGTTGGCGGTAAAATCAGCTACTCGGCGGTGTGGCAGTTCTTTGCTAAGACACCAGAGGAGCCGAATATGGGTATATGTAGAATCTGTGGGCAGAAAGTGAAGCGTGGGCAGGGAGCTAACGTTGGCACCACGGCCCTGCGGCGAACAAAGTCCCACAGGGGAGGAACTTCTCCGCGTCATGCAGCAAGAAATCGATGTGTGGCTTTCTCCACGCCAACTGCAAATCGCAACCATGGTGACAGACAATGGGAGGAACATGGTGTCCGCGCTGCACCGAGGAGGGATGGTCCATGCGCCCTGCATGGAGCACGTGTTCAATCTGGTTGTGAAAAGGTTCCTGAAGTCTTCCACCGATCTTCAGAAGATTCTTAAAATGGCCAGGAAACTGTGCATGCACTTCATCCATTCCTACAAAGCCAGGAACACCCTCCTCGAGTTGCAGCGGCAGAACGGCATCCCCCAACACATGCTGATATGCGATGTTTCCACCCGTTGGAATTCCAGCCTGCACATGTTGGACCGACTGTATGAACAGAGAAAGGCCATTAACAATTTTTTGATGATCCAGATAGACAGGAGTACTCCCCTGTGTAACTTTGATGTCAGCAAGTGGCAGCTCATGAGTGACACCTACCGTTTGCTGAGGCCATTCGAGGAGGCGACGTTATTTGTCAGTCGCCAGGACTATGGGGGCTCAGTCCAAATTCCAGATTAGCCTATCTATATGTTTTTCGGATTGGGGGAGAAACCCTTGCAAAAACATATACACTGCTTGCAAATGTTGTCTTTGAACTGAGGACCTCAGCACTACAAGGCAACAGTGCTACCCACCGAGCAACCATGCTGCACTGTACTAACCACTGAGCCACTGTGCTGCTCATAATGCATCATAATATCATAGCACCAAAAGCTATCCCAATTATTTAAGTGCTTTTCTATGGTTTTTATATGATCTATATAAGAGTAGATACCACGGTACAGTAATATATCACTGTCAAGTTACACTTTGCTTCATAGAAACTGTCCTATGGATGGGGCAGAGTTTAGCTTGACTGTGATCATAGCTTTCTGTTTTATCTGCTCTTATGTCTAGAAAAAAGCAATTGGGAAGCAGTGAAAAAGTTGAGATAACATTTTACCATGGTGGACCATCTGTCATGTTTAGTTTTGCTTTATCTGTATGCACCTCCTGCAAATAAAGAAACCAGGATACCAGTGCGAGCACGACCATACTTCAGCCTAAATTGTTATATTTCTGATAACTAAATTTGCTGTTGTTTTTCTTCCTCTCAAGAGCACTGCTCCTTCTGGTGGTGACCGTCAAGCTTGGTTGGAAAGTTTTCAAGTAATGCTTCCTGGGAAAAGGAATACAAATCAGCTCTGCTCCAGAAGGAACAGGATAGCTTTCTCTCTAGCGCCTCCTATATGAAGCCAACCTTCTGGTCAATGTCTAGCCTATAAGAGGACCTTAAAATATAACCAGGGATTATATCCTGAATCTCCTCCAAAAGGCTGTAGATAGCTGTTCTAGGATTCTTGTTCCTCATCAGTACAGAGCAAGACAATGGCTGGCCGGATGAGCGTAGAGGCTTTGGATGACATGTATGAATGGGGTGGTGTCAGTTTTCTGAGCAAAAAAGAATGTGTGAACAGATGCACTCCAAACTTTGGCATGAAAAGTGCCTTTGTCATGCACCAAAGACACTTTTAAATGCGCCAAAGTTTAGTGGTGTTCTGGGGGCATCGCAGAAGTAGACACACTTAGGCCATGTTGACACAGCTTATCTTGGCGCTCATTTCGCCACATATTGTGCCGCGTATTGCGTGTTATATGCGGCGAAATCCACGCCGCAATTACGGTAATCAATAGCTCTCATAGAGATCTATGAATTACACCTCGTCCCCCCGAATGTACAATACGATCATATTGTACATGCGGGGGGAGATAAGTGACATGTCAATTGTCCTGTATGTATGACCTGCAGAAGAACAGCCAGACCAGGGTAAAGGTGGTGCCTGAGCCAGACTTGTGGTATTATCTCTACATTTGCCCTGTATGTATTCCCTTCAGAAGCCCATCCATACCAGGGTAAATGTGGTGCCTGAGCCAGACTTGTGGTATTGGCTCTACATTGCCCTGTATGTATGACCTGCAGAAGAACAGAAAAGTGTAAAGGTGGTGCCTGAGCCAGACTTTTTGGTATTGGCCTAACACTGCCCTGTATGTATGACCTGCAGAAGAAAGACCAGGGTAAAGGTTTTGGTGCCTGAGCCAAAACTTGTGGTATTGGCTCTACACTGGCCCTTTTATGACCTGCAGAAGAACAGCCAGACCAGAGTAAAGGTGGTGCCTGAGCCAGACTTGTGGTATTGTCTACAGTCATGGCCAAAAGTTTTGAGAATGACACAAATATTCTATTTTCACATGATCTGTTGCCCTCTGGTTTTTCTGTGTGTTTGTCAGATGTTTTTTTCACATACAGAAATAAAAAGGGCAATCATATTATGATTAATAAAAGCTTTTATTGACAGTTAGAATGAGTTAATGAAAGCAAGTCAATATTTGCAGTGTTGACCCTTCTTCTTCAGGACCCTGCAATTCTCCCTGGCATGCTCTCAATAAAATTTCTGGACCAAATTCCTGACTGATAGCAGTCCATTCTTGCACAATCAATGCTTGCATTTTGTCACAATTTGTTGGTTTTTGTTTGTCCAACCCTCCTTGATGATTGACCACAAGTTCTAAATGTGATTAAGATCTGGGGAGTTTCCAGGCAATGGACCCAAAATCTCTATGTTTTGTTCCCTGAGCCATTTAGCTATCAATTTTGGGCTTTTTTGCAAGGTGCTCCATCATGCTGGAAAAGGCATTTTTTGATCACCAAACTGCTCTTGGAGGGTTGGGAGAAGTTGCTCTTGGAGGAGTTTCTGGTACCATTCTTTATTCTTTGGATGTGTTTTAGGCAAGACTGTTAGAGAGCCGATTCCCTTGGCTGAGAACAACCCCACACTTTGAATGGTTTCTGGATGCTTTACAGTTGACATGAGACAAGACTGGTGGATCGCTCACCTTGTCTTCTCCGAACAAGCTGTTTTTCCAGATGTTCCAAACATTCGGAAAGGATTTTTTCAAGAAAATGACTTTACCCCAGTCCTCAGCAGTCCACTCCCTGTACCTTTGGCAGAATATCAGTCTGTCCCTGATGTTTTTTCTGGAGAGAAGGTGGCTTCTTTGCTGCCCTCCTTGAACAAACCGGCCTTGCTCCATGAGTCTCCGCCTCACAGTCGTGCAGATGCACTCACACCTGCCTGCTGCCATTCCTGAGCAAGCTCTGCATGCTGATAGCCCGATTCCAAAGCTGAAACACTTTTAAGAGACGGTCCTGGCGCTTGCTGGTCTTTCTTGGGCGCCCTTGGGGCCCTTTTTGGCAACAATGGAACCTCTCTCCTTGAATTATTTTATGATGCGATAGATTGTTGACTGAGGTGCAATCTTTCTAGCTGCATACTCTTCCCTGTTAGGCCAGTTTTGTGCAGTGCAAAAGATGACTGCACGTGTTTCTTTAGAGATAACCATGGTTAACAGAAGAGAAACAATGACCAAGCACCAGCCTCCTTTTAAAGGTCCAGGGGGTGTGATCCTTACTTAATCATGACAGATTGATCTCCAGCCCTGTCCTCATCAAACACCCCAAAACCTGTGTTTTAAAGGAGCAATGACTGAAAAAGATGTTAGCTGGTCCTTTTAAGGCAGGGGCCTTCAATGAAGTTGAAATGTTTTTGGGGAAAAAATTTTATTTTCTAGGCAACTATTGACTTTGCAATTAATTGCTGTTAGCTGATCACTCTTTATAACATTCTGGAAATATATGCAAATTGCCCATTACCACAAGTCTGGCTCAGGCACCACCTTTTACCCTGGTCTGGCTGTTTTTTCTGCAGGTCATACATACAGGCAGGGGTAGACCAATACCACAAGTCTGGCTCAGGCACCACCTTTACCCTGGTCTGGCTGTTCTTCTGCAGGTCATACATACAGGGCAGTGTAGAGCCAATACCACAAATCTGGCTCAGGGGGCCACCTTTACCCTGGGCTGGCTGTTCCTCTGCAGGTCATACATACAGGCAGGTAGATAATACCACAAGTCTGGCTCAGGCACCACCTTTACCCTGGTCTGGCTGTTCTTCTGCAGGCCCCCCCGCCCCCGCTATACGGAAGCCGGCGTAATTGCGGGCGAAATCCGTCCCCGCAATTACGCCGGCAATAAGCCGTGTGAACTTAGCCTTAGAGATAACAGTTTGTGATTGGATTAAAAACTGGCTGTACTCAGAGAGTGGTGGTAAGAGTGGTGGACTCCTACTCTGAGTGGTCCCCAGTTATGAGTGGTGACCTCAAGGCTCAATACTCAGTCCTCTTTTCTTCAATGTATTTATTAATGATATGGGGGAGGGTATTAATTGCTGTTTGTATTTTTGCAGATGATGTCAAGCTATGTAGTGCAGTGCAATCTATGTAGATGTTTGTAAACTGCAAGCAGACCTGGACACACTGAGTGTTTTGGCATCCACCTGTCAATAGAGGATCAATGTGGATAAAATAAAAGATCTACAGCTGTGTACAAAAAATCTGAAGGCATCATATGTCCGATGGGGTAAAAAAAGGATCTAGTCACACTTGTAGATCATAAAAGAACAGAACAGCATGCAGTGTCAATCGACTGCATCTAAGGTCAGCAGGATATTCACATGTATTAAAAGCATCATGGACACACAGGACAAGGATTTAATATTGCCTTTGTATAAAGCATTGATGTGGACTCATCTGGTATATGCTGCTCAGTTCTGGGCTCCAGTTTAAGAAAGGATGTAATGGAGCTAGAGAGGGGGCAAAGATGAGCAACCAAACTTTTAAGGGGAATGGAGCAGCTTAGTTACGAGGAGAGGTTAAAAGAAGGCTCTGGGGAGACATGGTTAATGTATATAAATATCTAAATGACCCCTACAAAAAGTATGGGGAAAAATTATTTCATGTAAACTCCCTCAAAAAAAATCTGCAGAAAAAAAAGGTTTAAATACCTAGAATAGCCTTCTTCACCATGAGAACTGTGAATCTGTGGCACAACCACCTGAGGAGCTGGCAGGGCTGCCAATAGAAATTTTGGGGTCCCATAAAGCCAAAGTGCCTGGGGCCCCTTTCCATGTCCCGCCCCAAACACGCCCCTTCCCAGACACCACCCCAAACATGCCCCTGCCAGGCACCATTCATTCAAAGCCATAGCTCCGCCCTCTTCAACGTCCTCACTATCATTTCCTAGTCTGGACAATATAACTTTTTGATCAATTTTATTCTAATTTTTTAAAGGACCTGAAATTACCAAAAAGCTGCAATTTTGGGGTTTGGATTTTTTTTTCTTCTACAGTGTTCAGTCTACGGGATAAATAGTGCTATATTTTAATAGATGGGACTTTTCTGGATGCGGCGACACCAAATATGGGGAACTTTTTATTATTTTATTTTTCTTATTTGTAAAATGGCCAAAGGGGGGGTGATTTGAACGTTTAATACTTTTTCATTTTTTTTACACTTTAAAAGTTTTTTTTTACTTTAACTTTGAGTACCCCTAAAGGACACATTACAGCCTAATGCCTGGGGCCGGAGAAAGGTGAGAAGGGAGCCCTCTCACGTACACATCTGGGATCCCCTCAGCCATGTGTGTGTGGGGCCCCCTCCTCCACCTGTCCATGTGTGTGGGTGAGAGGACCCCCTCCTACACCCGGCCATGTGTGTGTGGGTGAGAGGGCCCCCTGCTCTCGGACGTGCTCTATTCTGTAATGGGAAATAAGGGGCCTGTTGCAGCGGGCCCCTTATTTCACCGGGCCACGTACAGGAGTACCCCCTGTACGTCGGCCCTTGGAGCTGGTAACACTAGAAACAGTTGAAGGCGACAGGAAAAGATTAGACAGCAACTTACTACTAAATAATTTTAAAACTTATGTAGCCGTATAAAACATCTGGATCCAGTCTGAGATCAGGAATTAAATTAAGTTGTTTCTTTTCTTATGGGTCCTAAACAGTTCATAAGGCAGACGTGTGTGTATGAAAAATCGTAGAAAAATTTATTATAGACATAAATGCAAGTGTTAAAATGTAGGCAACATACTTGTATCCTGAGTAGTCATGTCTGTGGCGTACCGATGTAGTATATACACTATCCAAGTATGATATGATATGAGTCCATGCGATGCATGTAGCACGGCAATAGCAGTCTACCAGGATGAGCGTACCACACCTGTGGAATGCGACGTTTTGAGAGGTGACTCCTTCCTTTCTCAAGCATGATGGACGATTGGTTCCAAAGTCTTCATCAATAGGGGTAAAAAAGGTTAAAAAGTCCCTCTACCCCAACCCTTATCTACATCATTCCCCACCCTTGATTGAACTTGATGGACACATGTCTTTTTCAACTGTACTATGCACTATTTGTAACCTAAATTATTTTGGCCATGCTATTGTTTGTGATCCCTCTGTATGAGATTCGGATTGTTGACTTTCTCCATTTCCTGACCTCAGCTATTTTTTTTTTTTTATAGTTTGTCTCTCTTTTTACTGAGTTTTATGCCATCCAGTTATTTTAATTGTAGAAACCTACATTTAAGTCATAACTAATATTCCATATTTTTTTGTTGTCTCCATCTCTGAATGGTATTGATCATTTTTCAAACCCAAAGGAAAACAACCCTTCACATCTCTGTTATATTCCTACATCAAACACAACATATCAAAGAAAGGCTTGGTGATTTAATACAGGTTTGTAGCCTGAAGTTGTAGTTCTTAAAGAGGACCAACCTGTAACATTTCCTGAAATGTCTCTCTTAGTAACTATTTGTATTCCTCTAGAAATAATTGGAGCATCTTCTCTTATAACGCTGTATTTTCCTGTTCCTCTGTTATTCCTTCTTGAAACATGTTTAGAAATTCTTCTGTAACCAATGCATCAGAATGTTTTGCAACACTAAGGTTGAAAGGGTCTTGAGACAGCTTTCTGGTTGTTACTCATCATGATATGTCGCTTGTGTGGCACCTTGTTAATGAGAAACCTTTTTATAGGCCATCAATTGAACCAGCTGATGCTATTTTTCACTAAGTATCAGGATTACTTTCTAATTATTGATAGATTTAGTGGCTTTTTGTATCTCTCTTTCTTAGTGATTCATTTCTCATCACACATAATTTAATTTATGGACATTTATGGTTTGAGTTTTTTGACTGTTAGGACTCTATGTGTTGTCACCGACATCAGGTAAGCCCGCTACTTATGACCTTACCGACAAAAGGAGGTAACCCTATGTCCATTGTCACTAAGGAGTTAAGATTGTTTAATGCCTTAAAGCCTAGCCTCATCCTGAGATTGGACCAAAATCAATCTTCTGTATCTGTGTCCAATCAATGGCTGAGTCAGGGTATTTGAACCTGACTCTCTGTATGCTCCTTGCTTGCATTCTGGGTCCTGACTCTGCATTATCCATGTTCTGTTATTACTTTCCTGGTTTCCGACTTTGGCTTGTTTTCTGGTTATTTTTCTGTGCTCCTTTTGGTTTATCCGCACCCTCCTGGCATTTGACCCCAGCTTAGTTTGGCTTTGTTGTGCACATTATTTTTCCTGTACCAGCTGTTCGCCCTGATTTGTTTCTGCCTTTTCTTCCCACCTGCATTTGTGTGTAACATCTCTCTGCATTCACAACCTGGGTCCCTAGCAAACAATTTAAACAAGTCTTGAAGTGAGCTCTGGTGAAAAACTAAGAGGTACTTTAGATTCTGCTACCCAGAGGGTGTTGGATTACAGATATTTGTTTGTATGTTTTTTTTCTTTTGCTCACCTTTTTGCATGTTATGGGTATTGTTTAAAGGGGTTGTCTCGCTAAAAGGATTGATTTTTATGTTAAAGATCTTGAAAAAACAATTCACTTTGCAATATATGCCCATTAAGTGTCCTACCTATTACTAGATATCCCCTCTTGTATGGGCTGCATCAGCTCCTCAGGTCGCTATAGCTACAGACCTATTCAATCTCTCCTGATAGGCTGCCAGCGCTGGTTGCTATAGCTACAGACCTAGTGTCCTCAGCAGTTCCTCACTGCAGCCAGTAGTAGCCAGTAAAAACTGAATTCAAAAATGAAACCGAGAAAATAGGAATGAGGTGAGATGAATCAATGTAGTGAGACAACCCCTATAAGTACCAATTTTATTCTTGGGAATTGCTCAGTTGCCAATTCCATAACATTGTGGACAGGGATACACTCCTTTTAGAACTGGAATGGTAACACCCAGCTGACAGTTTCAGTTATACACTTTAAAGAGGAATAACAAAGAAAGAGAACTACACATAGTTATAAGAGAAGAGGCTCCAGAATTGTAATTTCACAGGGAACACAAGGATTTACTAAAGTAGACATGACAGGAATGGCCACAGTGTTCAGTAAGAATCTGACTCAATTCCTTTAAAGAATCTACAGAGCATAAAATAGACAATGGATTTTATGGTGTTGATAATACTTTGTACAGGGAATGCATGTAAAAGGACCTTATGAATATATCATAGCATGGTCTCTAGAAGACGGCCTCCCAATACAGGGGACTACACAGTTGCCTTTGTTTCTGTATCTCACTTCTGACTTCTGCCCATAGGAAAATAGCATAACATGACACATGAAAGACACAATGGAGCTCAAGTCTGGCAGCTTGGTGGCTCAGTGGTTAGCACAGTGCAGGATGGTGGCTCAGTGATTATCACATTGCAGCAAGTGGAACAGTAGTTAGAACCGAGCAACAAGGTGACTAATGTATTTTAACAGTACATCAAAGTGGCTCAGTAGTTAGCACAATGTAGCATGGTGGCTCAGTAGTTAGCACAGTACAGCACAGTGTCTCAGTGGTTAGCACAGTGTAGCATGGTGGCTCAATAGTTAGCACAGTACAGCACAGTGGCTCATGTTGGGTATAGCATCAGTGTAGCACAGGCAGCCAGGCTCATAGTGCCTGAGCACCAAAAGGACAGCACAGTGGCTCAGTGGTTAGCACAGTGTAGCCTGGTGGCTCAGTAGTTAGCACAGTACAGCACAGTGGCTCAGTGGTTAGCACAGTGTAGCATGGTGGCTCAGTAGTTAGCACAGCACATCTGTAAATGGAAAGACTATGTCACAACTGCTAACCTACCATGACGTGGCCGTCCATCTAAGTTGACAGCACAGACAAGGAGAGCACTAATTAGAAAAACTGCCAAGAGGCTTAGGGTCACTCTATAAGAGCTGCAGAGATCCACAACTCAGATGGGAGAATCTGTCTACAGGACAACTATTAGTTGTGTACTAAGACAAGAAGAAAGTCCTCATAAAAAAAAAAAAAAGAAGGTATGAGAAATCCTGTTGGCAGTTTGCAAAAAGCTATGTAGGGAATACAGCAAGCATGTGGAAGATGGGGCTCTGGCTAAAATGCCAAATGTTATGTATGGAGGAAACACTGCACTGTATCCACCTGAACACACCATCCCCATTGTGAAGCCTGGTGTGGGCAGCATCATGCTTGGGGGAGGCTTTGCTTCAGTATGGACTGGGAAGCTGCTTAGAGTTGATGGGAAAATGAATGGAGCTAAATACAGGGCAATCTTGGTGGAAAACCTGTAAGAGGCAGCAAAAGACTTGGGCGTAGGTTCACCTTCCAGCAGGACAATGGCCCTACACATACAGTCAAAGCTACAATAGAAGGGTTTATATCAAAGCATAGTCATGTGTCGAAATGGCCAAAACCAAAGTCCAGACCTAGATCCCATTGAGGATCTGTGGCAGGACTTGAAAATTGCTCTTCCCAAACGTTCCCCAACCAATCAGACTGAGCTCGAGAGATTCTGCCAAGAAGAATGGGCAAAATTTGTTTAATTTTCTATACACTTCACAAATACCTGTTACTTTTGGAAGACTTTTAAAACTCAATGTAATGTATCAGGAACGGCCAAAGGTTCTCTTTAAGAGGCTTACTAAATAGACCACCTGTGTTAAACTCAAGGCCCCAAATCCTACCCACCTCATCATTCTATGTGGCCTGCAAGAGCCTAGACACAGCAAGCAGAGGTGGACAAGGTCCCAAAGCAGACGGACCAGTTCTTTACCCGAAGGATGCAGCTAGATGTGGCTGTGTCAGGGAGCAGTTTTCATCTCAAATTCATAGTTCTAGTTTGCACCTCCAGACCACTCTCTTCAGCAAACCCACTGGCGGTGTTACAGCCCTAAGGGCATGTCCCCATTGCAGGTTTTTCAGCTGATTTTACAGATGGTTTTCGGTCTTGAAAGCCACCTGTGAACCAGCTGTCAAACTTTATCACGGACCTTAATGGAAAATCCGTGCAGGAGTCCCCACTGCACAGATTTTCTGACGGACGGTTTTTTAGACTGCCGGCGGTCCGAGAAACATTGAACCTGTCAATGGGTTTTTCTCTGCAAATTATGGAGAAAAGCCATACCCTTGTGGTTGGTACTTGCTCTGTACCAGGTAAATGGCCCCTAAGGGTATGTTCACATAGTGTTTTGGATCTAATTTTGGATCCGAAAATTGCATCCAATAATACTGCATCAATTGGATCCAAAACACATTCAACATGCAGCTGCGTATTTGGCTGCGTTTTGGCTGCATCAAGATAGCGCCCTATAGTTTTAAATAGGGCGTCTGCTGCCTCTTTCGGATCAAGAATTGACATGACAATTCTTTGAACGGATCTGAAAGACGCATCAGAAAGACGCATGTAAACAAGTTGATCACTCGTCTGAACGCCGATACGTGTTTTACATTGAAATCAATGGAAATCACACTGCACATTGATAGATGCGGGTTTGGGTTCATTTAGGGTCCGAAACACAGATCCAAACAACATCTCTAAATGTATGTAAACACGGATACAAAATGCTGTGTGAAAATGCCCTAACAGTCTTCCCCAGACACCCAAGCCAATCTCCCTGGCCCTTCAACGCTCCTTTGAAGACAACTATTAGGCAAGGTTCACATGGCTTATTGCCGACGTAATTGTGGGGACGGATTTCGCCCCGCAATTACGCCGGCTGCCGTGCAGCGGGGGCGGGGTGGCCGGCAGCTCGCCGGCCCCATAGACACTCATTATTCACGGCGCGTACACGGCGTAAATAATGTGCATGTCACTTTCTCCCCGCCCAGCGGATTCGCCGAGCAGTGAAAGGAGACGTAATCCATAGTTCTCTATGAGAACTGTGGATTACCGTAATGGCTAGGACGGATTCCAGCCATACTGCAGCGCAAATATGGCGCGCAGTATGGCTGAAATCGCCGCCCAAATAAGCCATGTGAACGAGGCCAAAAGCTCTGTCCAGGGGCGTAACTAGAGAAGCCTGGGCATCATAGCAAACTTTTGGATGGGGCCCCCTACCCCCCATTGCCCTCCTTCCCAATCATGAACATTTACTGCCATGCAGTTACTAGATAATACAAGGGGCAAATACCTCACCATACATATCCCGATCATATTGCTACCATAAAAATCCCACTATACCAAGACCGACATTACCAATAACACTACTACATAGGGACCCAATTATACCGGCAGAACACGACCACACATTACCACCACATAGTGACTGATAATACCCCTATAATATTACTGATCAGTCTACAAAGACCAATGGTACCGTCATGTAGTAACCATATAGTGGTAGGTATCAGTGTGCACAGGTGCCCTACAGACTGTTTATTACCCCCATACAGTGACCATATAGTGGTATATACCAGTGCACACAGATTCTGCAGACATATAAGTGATTACAGTGCACTTACATCTTGTGACTCACAGGTGACGTTTCTCTGTATTCTCTGCATTCTTCGGTCCACACCATCATGATGACTTCTCCCGGCCACTTGTCTCTGCAGATTTAGACACAAATATATTAGAATCCTCACTTTTCCTGAACCTCACTCCCTGCCCCCAGGCTGTATAGGATCCATTTAGGCAGGCAGGGTTTAGGTAGCTATAGGGCCCCATATAGGTAGACAGGCAGGGTATAGGGGCCATATAGGTAGGAAGGCAGGGTTTAAGTAGCTATAGGGCCATATAGGTAAGCAGACAGAGTTTAAGTAGCTATAGGGGCCATAAATGTAGGCAGGCAGGGCTTAGGGTAGTCTATAGGAGCCCCATACAGGCAGGCAGGGCATAGGGTAGGCTATAGGGGCTCCATACAGGTAGGCAGGGCATATGGTAGTCTATAGGGGCCATATATGTAGGCAGGCAGGGCAAAGGGTAGGCTATAGGGGCCCCATACAGGCAGGCAGGGCTTAGGGTAGGCTATTGGGGCCCAATACAGGAAGGCAGGGCTTGGGGTAGTCTACAGGGGCCCCATACAGGCAGGCAGGGCATATGGTAGTCTATATTTGTAGGCAGGCGGGGCTTAGGATATGCTATAGGGGCCCCATACAGACAGGCAGGGCATAGGGTAGGCTATTGGGGCCCCATACAGCCAGTCAGGGCTTAGGGCAGGTTGTAGAGTCACCGTATAGGCAGGTAGGGGGCTTAGGGCAGGTTATAGGGTCCTCATACAGGCAGACAGGGCTTAGGGTAGGCTATTGGGGCCCCATACAGGCAGTCAGGGCTAAGGGTAGTTTGTAGGGTCCCCATATAGGCAGGCAGGGGGCTTAGGGCAGGTTATAGGGTCCCCATGTAGGCAGGCAGGGGGCTTAGGGAAGGTTATAGGGTCCCGATGTAGGCAGGCAGGTTATAGAGGCCCCATGTAGGTGGGCAGGTTATAGGGTCCTCATACAGGCAGGCAGGGAGGCTTCATTAATGTAAAAAAACAAAATAAAAAATTCCTTACTCACCCGCCCTAACGGTCCCTCGCAGCTCAGCTCTGGGCAGTCTTTGCTCGGCGCGGGTGGCACGTTGATGTGACGTCATTGCGCTGCCCATGTCAGTACTGTGCGCAGGCGGCTCCTCTCTGCTGACACCGGGCAGTTCTGCGTCTATACGCTCGGGCTGATGGGCCTGGTCGTTCAGAGACAGGATGCGCCGGGCATCGCAGCTCTGCCCCGCCGGCAGTGAACTGGTATGTTCACTGCCGGCGGGCGCAGGAGCCGAACTACCGGGGTAGCAGACGCATTAGTAGCTGCCCCGGGGCCCCCTGCTCTTTAAGAGCCCAGGCCCCATGGCAGCTGCTACGTCTGCTACACCAGTAGTTACACCCCTGGCTCTGTCCACACGACAAGGATTTCTATTCAGATTCAAATTCAAATTTAATTTTAAACTGAAAAAAAATAAAATTTGTATTGACCTTAGTAGAAAATCTTTTTGTATTTCTGCGCGCTTTTTTTGGGTGATGGGTTTTAAAAAACCAACATGCAAAAAAAATCTTTTAACATTCATTTTGGGGCCGATTAGACACGGGAAAAATTGTGAAATTTACTATTGATGTCGTTTGGGATGGCTAAAATTAAAATCCCCAAAAAATTTGTATGTGGTTTATAACATGGATCCGTGTCCACATATAAATGAATGGGTCTAGTTTCTGACTGTAAACCATATCTAAAAAAAACAACCCAAATCCCATCAAAAGAAAAGTGAAGAACTCATGGGGAAACACCATTTTTTCAACTGCAGAATCGACAAAATTTGTACTCATCGGTGAACGCTCCTAAGCTAAAGGGGTCCCCAGAGAAAATATTTTACACCCCTGACTTTCCTTCAAGAGCCAAATTGGTCAAGGAGAGCTGCTCAATCTGTTTCCACTGAATTTATCATCTCTATTCTTTTTTGTATTTCAGGGCTGAGAGGTGCTCGCTGGATTACGATCCTAACTCATGGCCCCTTGTCCTCCTTTATGAAATGATTTTTTGGGGCTTGAATAGTACTTTACTCCATGATTGCAGGTTAAAGAGTCAGTCTCTCCGGACAGCAACAATATACCAGAGGGCAGCTGAGAAGCAGGATGGACGATATTGTTTACAACTTTCTGAGAAATGCTTTCACCTCGGCAATGTCACCGGAGCAGCGACCTCATTTAGCTATTGCCATTTAGCATTTGTGAAATAATCTGTAAGCACGGGTTTCTGTCTAACCAAATTCTCCATCTCATAACAAGCTGCTTGTTCCCGGCCATTGCGTAATTCAGATGCAGAGAATCGAAACTTCTCTAAATAATGCACCGGAGAAGAACCGGCCGAGAAAGCAAATGGTTTTTCTTATTTAAATCTTATGATCTCTTGACTGAATCTGCATCTAAACAAATAGTACAGGATGTCTGCAAAGCTGAAACAAAACTTTTTGCACCCTTTAAAATTTCTTTTTTTTAATCCGTTTTTTTTTGGACTAAAGGCGCACCGATTAAGGCCTTTATAAGAGCGCCTGTTAAGTCTTCTTGGTTCATATATAAGGCGCACTGGATTATAAGGGCGGCAATTAAATAAACAAAGCCAGACCGAAACCAAGCTTTATTCAACACTTTCACAATAAGGCCCTGTTCACACCATTTACGGTTCCCGATGGGTATTTTGCGTTAGAAGGGGCCCAATCCTCCCTAATAATTTCCACGTCTTGGCAGTGCCGCGCCCCCCCCCGCTCCAAATCGCTGCGGGGGAAAAGTCATGACATTTTTTACCCACGCGCCCAAAAATGCCGGCGGGGGGGAAACGCGCCCCCCCCCTCCCGGGCCCCCGGGTTAATGCGGTTTTGGGGCAAAAACGGCCCAAATCCCCGGGAAAACCGGGAAACGGCCAACCCAACCGGGGAAAGTTGAAACAAAAGTCAATACATGTACTATTCCTGCCGTATCCAAAATAGTGCCAACTTATAACTTATTTCAACTTTTCGGGAAAGTATTACATCGGAAATCCGACTGAATCAGTTCTGAAACACGCGAACATAGCCTTTGGCCTTTCACACGGCTTTTTCCCGCGGATTGGAGCCGAAAGACCCCACAAATCCGCGGGGGTATTGGGGGGGGGGGCTAAAATCTTTTTTACGGGGCCGGGCTTGGGGGTTAAGGGGGGGGCCTTTTTTTCCCCCCCGGGGGGATTCGCCGCGGGGGGAGGAAAAGGATTCCATTTTTAGGCAGGGAACCGTAATTTTGGGGGGGGGGCCGCGTTGGCGCCGTCGCCCAAAAACCGGCGCGCATACGGGCCAACCCGGAAAAAAAGCCGTGTGAACGGCCTTAGTAAATTTTTGCAACTGATTTGTAACTTTTTTTGGAACGTATTTACATTGTAAATCATTGCAAAACATTCAAATAAGTGTACTAAATAGCTGTACCTAAT
Source organism: Phyllomedusa bahiana (assembly GCA_025379985.1). NCBI lineage: Eukaryota > Metazoa > Chordata > Amphibia > Anura > Hylidae > Phyllomedusa > Phyllomedusa bahiana. Next base: position 56,549 of record JAODAL010014511.1, on the reverse strand, counting down.
ACTTCGAACAAAGCCTAAAACCCAAGTGAAGAATTGATTCATATATAAGGCGCAACGGCTATAAAAGGGATGTTTTACAGGGTTTTAAAAGGGCCTATTTTCGGCCTATTACCGCCCCCAAGTTTGGGAATTACCCCCGAAACCCATTTTACGGAATTCACATTCTCTAGAAAACTATTTTTTGTGTTTTCTCCCCACCCAGGGGGAACACCGGGGCGGGGGGAAAAATTGAATGGAATTTCTCCCCAAATACCCCCTAACAATTCAAGTCAAAGGGGGGTTTCCCCCCGGGGGGGGAGGGTCCCGGGGGGGGGGGGGGGGGGGGGAAAAAGGGTAAAAAGGGGGGGGTTAATAAAAATTTTTAAAACAAAATGTAAAAAGCCTAAGGGGAACTTTTTTGGGAAAACTCTTTTAAGTGGGTCCCTTTTCTATAGGGGGTCAATCAGGGGGGACACGGGAGGCAATGGCATCGCCTAGGGCGCCTCCTCTGCCTACAAAAGGGGGGCAGGCTTTGGGCCCCGAATCCGCGGTTTCCAGGCCGCTGCCAGGGGCCGGAGCCCCGGGCCCGGCCTTTAGTTGTATGGGGCCCTCCGCTGGACACACATACAGCTGAGATTTTTCTGCAGAGCAAGAGCGAGCCTCCCTGCTCCGCGGGACAGTTTTGGACTCGGCTTCATGGAGGTTTGCGGGATCCTCGGGTGAGCCACGGACCCCGACAAAAGCGGGGGCCGCCCGGGCCCCTCATAGCGCGGGGGACCCCCCGGGAAACCCCTTTCGGGTTATGCGGCAGCGACCCAAAAGACGTGATCTCATCGCCCACTGCCTCTCCTCGGGGCCAGGGGCCCGCATGGGCCTGTGCCCCGAGGAGCTGCCGGAAAAGGGCGTCCTGGCGCTTGGCGGGCCCTTGAAGAACCCGGGGAAAACCCGGGAACCGGTAAGGTAGTAAAAATTGTTTTTTTTTTAAACCCCCTAAAGGGGCCTCATATACCTCCCGAGTCCCTTTTTATATACCCCCTTTAGTGCCCCTATATCCCTCCCTGAGTGCCCCCATATCCCTTTCCCGAGTGCCCCTATAACCTCCCTGAGTCCCCTATAAAACCCCCTGAGTCCCCTTATAAAACCCCCCCTGAGTGCCCTTTAAAACCCCCTTTCCCTTAAATACCTCCCAGAGTGCCCTATATACCCCCCCCCGGGGCCCCCCTATATACCCCCCGATGCCCCAAAACCTTTCCCTTTAGTCCCCCTTATATCCCTTTCCCTGAGTCCCCTTTTAATTTTCCTCCCGAGTGCCCCTATAAACCTCCCTGATTTGCCCCTTATACCTCCCTAAATCCCTTATAAACCCCCCGAGTGCCCTTATATACCCCCCAATCCCCTCAAAATTTTTACCAAAAAACCCCTGAGTCCCCTTAAATACCCCCCTGTTTCCCCTTTATACCCCCTGAGGCCCTTATTTTCCTCCCGGGAGTGCCCTAAAAATTACCCCCCCTGAGTCCCCCCCAATTACCTCCCTGAGTCCCCCCCATTTCCCTCCCTGGGGCCCCCTTTATATACCCCCCCTAAATGCCCCAAAAATACCCCCTAAATCCCTAAAAATACCTCCCGAGTCCCCCATATCCCCCAACCTGAGTGCCCCTAATTTAAACCACCCTGAGTCCCCTTTATAAAACCTCCCTTAGTGCCTCTATTACCTGCCTGAGTTCCCCCCTTTATATCCCTGCCTGGGGTGCCCCTAAAAATTTTATATCCCTGCCTAAAGGGCCCAAAATAAAACCCTGCCTGAATTGGCCCCTATATCCACCTGCCTTATTTATAAAAATTAATTAATTTAAATCCCCCTTGCCTGAGAGGGCCCTATTTTTATATCCCCTCCCGTAAAGGGGCCCCAAATTTTTAAAAACTGCCTGTTTTTGGGGAAAATTTTAATCCCTGCCTAACTGCAGGGACCTATATACCTTTCCTATCTGAGGGGACAATAATCCCTTTTGTCAAACGGAGGAACTTAAATACCCTATAAAAAGGGAGTTGCGGAAATTTTGAGGTTTCCAAAACAATTTGTGTCCAAATCTGCAGGACGAGAAATTTCCCGGGAGAAACAGCAAGAAGGGGGTAAAAACCGGTTTGGAGAAAAAAAGGGGAAAAAAAAAAAAGGAAAAACCAAGGGCTGATCAAAAGACGTCTCCGGTGAGTCACAAAAATGTAACGGGCATTTGTAACACTTAAAAGGTCTGAAAGACCCTTTCATAAAAAACTATTATCTTACCACTATAGGGCCCCCTTTAACCGGGTATATTTTAAATCAGACCTTGTACAGCTTTAGTCACATTTGGGGGGGCTTTTGGGGCCCAGGGTCGGGCAATTTTTTGGGACCCTTTAAGTAAAAATTAAATTTTGGGGGTCTTGGTTTTTGCAGGGGGTTTTTTTAGTAAAAATTTCTTTCCTTCGGGAAATTTTTTGCCCATGTTCGGGGAAATTTTTTAAGTGACTGTTATTTGGGGGTATTAAAACCTGTCATACGGGGGTTTGAGCGATTTTAAAAAAAGCAATTTGTCAGGCTGTTTTTCAGTTTTGCTTGACTGCTGAGTAATGGGCAGATCTATGTGGAAATGAAAGAAAATTAGTGACAGAACATGGGGGGGCGAGAGATCTGGGGGCGGTTTTTTGAGAGGAAATTAGTGTGGGGGGGTGCAATTTTTTGGGGAGCGAGGGGGGGGCCGTTGGCTGTATTTCCCTTTTAAAGGGAAAACCAAAAATGCCTTGTCCTGCCCTGGTAGTAATACATGGCAACCACAAATGCAGCAATGCCAACTCCAGTAAGGGAAATGATCCATTGGTCCAGCTATACCCTTGCTGTCAAGATTAGCTTTGGTTTATGTCTAAAGGAAATAAAGTTTCTACATAAAAAATAGAAAGGGTTCCCTTTTTTTGAAAGAGCAGTGAGACGGGGGAACCTTTTCTGCCGAGGGAAATTGTCATGGTGAATTCAAAAACAAGTTTTAAAAAGGGGGTTTGGGCCCATTTCTAGATAAAATAATTTAACAAGTTATAGTGACCTGGGAATTTTGGGGAAGGGTCTGGGTACATTTTAAAATGGGATTAAAAATAACAAGTTAAAGTGGGCCAGGATTCTTTAGAAGGGGCGGATTTTGGGTTTACGATTTTTTAAACGACAAGTTTTAAATTTCGGGAAGGTTTTTTTGGTGATTTGAAATTTTTTGATTTATGCGAAAAATAAGGGAAAAAACTGTGCACATCATTAAGATCCGCCTTTTTTTGCGCTTTTCCCGAATTTGGCGCCAGCAAAAAAGAAAAATTTCAGAATAGAGCAGGTGAGAAGGGGTGTTTCGACGGGCAAAGATTGGGAAAGTGTAAAGGTTGCGGGTTGGGTGGAAAAAACACATACCCCCCCGTTTTACAAAAGAACCGCGTTTTCCTGGGTTTTAGCCTCAGTGTCTCTTAGCGTCTCATAGGGATAGGAAACCCGCCCCTCTGCCTGTGGCCAAAGAGCTCAGCGAAATTATCTTTTTCTCCAGAGAAACCTCTACTTTTAGCGTGATCCTTCCAATTATTTTAGATTGAGATTTGAACATTTATGTATTACTAAGAATTTAAAGCAGCATCTCCCGCTGTAAATTCACGGCGGTGGAGCGGGGGGGGGGGCCCGGGGGCGAACACAGACAACTCTACTATAAAAAACACTGATAAAGTTCACCAAACTATGTAACATTGTAGGGGAAATCTTTATTATTAACAGTTTGCTATTGAAATATTTCCTGAAATTTGGGCACCTGAACTATATTGGAAAAACAAATTTCTAGTAACTGCAGGTCTCTTTTTTATTGCAAAACCCCACTTTTTTTATCAAAATACATTTCGATATTGGGGGTTCATTTAATTTTTTTAACCCTTACACCTTGACGTTGATATACCCACCTTCATTAAATTTACAACCCCACAATCCTTGTATCGCACAGGTTGTTTGTTGCCAAAATACCGTGTATCGTACGAAAACATCACAGTTACGTTTTTTTTTTATTTTGCGCCCCACCCTTTTTCATTGACGCAAACCACGTAAACTTAAAACAGAAAATTTTTTTTCCCCACGGGTGAATGAAAGGGCAAAAAATCGTTTAATTATACAAAACTAACAGATACTGTTTTTTTACTTTTTCCACCCCGCTTTATTCATTACGCAGCATCTACGTAAATCTTAAAACAGCAATTCTATATTCACCACAGTGAATTGAAAGTTCTGTGACTTTTATAACCAAAAGTGTGTTGCCTAAATGTAGCACGATCCATTTGACTGTTGTGGATGTTTAATTTCAGCTTTTTCCAGCCTTGTTTGGTTTAATAATGAAGGTGTTGTTGCTTTTCCCCATAGACTTTAATGGTAATCGCTCATAATCGATTCTAACAATCGAAAAACCTTATCGATAGCGGCCGACTATCGACTATCGCTCGATCTCGATAGCCAACGCAAACGCTCAACACTAGTCTGGATACATTTCTAACGTACCGTATATACTCGAGTATAAACCGAGTTTTTCAGCCCAAAAAATGAGCTGAAAAACTCAAACCTCGGCTTATACTCGAGTCACGGTCGGCGCTCGGGCGCTGCGATGGCCCGAGTGCTGACGGGGACGCTTCAGTTATATGCGGCTCCTCAGGGAGCGCATATGACTGAATGCCGAGTACAGCGCATAGTTTTCCCGGGCGCTGCGCTGGCCCGCCCACTGTCCGCGATCCCTTCCACCTACATGCGACTCCTCCGGACGCAATATAAGTGAAGGGATACCCCTGCGGGGCCAGAGCGAGCGCCCCCCCGTGCTCCGCAGTGGACTCCGGGCTCTGCGGCCGCCCGCAGTTTCCGGCACAGGCAGCGTGTGTCATCACGCTGCGTGCGCGGCCTGATGACGTCACCGCCCCTGTGCCGAGAAGACCGAGGACAGCGCGGAGGCCGGACAGCGAGGAGGCGGAGCGGCGAGGGAGCGGGAGCAGCGGGGAGCCCCGGTAAGTGAAATTTTTTTTTGATTTTTTTAAACTGCCTATGCCTGCCTACAGCTGCCTATACCTGCCTACAGCCGCCAATACCTGCCTACAGCCGCCTATACCTGCCTACAAACCCGGGCCCCATAACCTGCCTACAGCCGGTCCATATACCTGCCTACAGCTGCCTATACCTGCCCTTTATCTGCCTAAGCCGGCCCTAAAAGCTGGCCCTATACCTGCCTACAGCTGGCCCTTTTAAACCGCCTACATCTGGCCCTATACCTGCCTACAGCTGGCCCTATACCTGCCCTATACCTGCCTACAGCTGTCCCTATACCTGCCTACAGCTGGCCCTATACCTGCCTACAGCCTGCCCTATACCTGCCTACACCTGCCTATACCTGGCCCTATACCTGCCTACAGCCGGCCCTATACCTGCCCTATACCTGCCTACAGCTGGCCCTCTACCTGCCTACAGCCTGCCCTATACCTGCCTATAGCCTGCCCTATACCTGACTACAGCCTGCCCTATACCTGCCTATGGGGCCATATACCTGCCTATTACCTGTCTATGGGGCCCTATACCTGCCTATTACCTGTGTATGGGGCCAAATACCTGCCTATAATCTGCTTATGGGGGACATATAACTGCCTATTACATGCCTATGGGGCCATATACCTGCCTATACCTGCATATAGGGCCATATATCCGCCTATAATTGCCTATGGGGGACATTAAACTGCCTATATCTGCCTATGTAATTTTATTGGTATCCATTTTTATTTTTAAAATTCACCAGTAGCCGCTGCATTTTTTACCCTAGGCTTATACTCGAGTCAATAAGTTTTCCCAGTTTTTTGTGGTAAAAGCAGGTGCCTCGGCTTATACTCGGGTCGGCTTATACTCGAGTATATACGGTAATAATATAACAAGTTATAGTGATCGGGATTCTGAAGAAGGGTCTGGATACATTTCTAGATGTAATAATATAACAAGTTATAGTGACCAGGATTCTGGAGAAGAGTCTGGATACATTCCTACATGTAGCATCAGATTCTGGATAGAGTCCCTTAGGCATTCTCCACTAATGGAAGAGAGTTTTAGAGATTTATCAAGATGAATCACTTGAAGAAATCTGGAGATCAACAAAGAATTCTTGAAATTTCTGACAGAACCAAGGTCCAGTAAGGCTGAGACTTGAAACTTGACACCAGATGATGAGGAGAGTGTTACCTGCATGGTTAGGCATGGAGAAGATGCATCTTCATCTAGAATCACCTCTCCCACGAAGCTTGGGCACTAAAGCTTTCCCAGAACAACCGGACAGTCCTTCAGGAAGTGAGTTTGGCTGCCACAATACCGCCAGAGATTCTGGTGACATCTTCAGGTGCATTCTTCCTCAGATAAATGGGCTCTCTCCACTTGCATGGGCTCATCATGAGGAACCGTAGATGAAGACAGTGGAGGCCTCTGGAAGACTAGTACTAGTTGGAGAAGTCGGCGTGGCCGGAAGGACCCTTGTTGCTGGTGGAGCTCCCATTGCTTCTTGGCTGGCAAGAAGAATGAGATCATCCACAGAGATGACAATTTGCTTGTACCTTATCAGGGCTTTTGCCTTCCTCTGGATCAACACTGTAGCACAATAGGCTGAACTGTATGGACGTCTGTCTTTTTTCAGCCTTACAACTATGTAACATTTGCCTTTCATTGAGACCTTGGATTTGGCAATACATGAATTACTTTTTTTCTTCTTTTAGCATTGAAATAATGTTTTTTCTAAAGAAGCTTCTAAGTGATGCACAAACGAGAACCACACAAATAATTATATAGCTGTAAAAATAGGACACGTCGAATCTATTACTGAATGAGGAAGTGTTAAATGGGTTTCTTACTTTCCTGAGAGTAATAATAAAGCTGTTTATTCAGCTTGAAAAAATTGTAATTGCCAAATAAAATTAAGCATAAAACAGCCATGCTTACATGAAGGACAGTCTAACAGTAAGCCGGAAGGGAAAATGCCACCATTGCCAAGAGGGTTCTCGTGCCAAAGTCACTAACTTTGGCAATCTATTTCCATCTTTTTTTCCAACCAGTAGTAAACATTACAGCTCTTTTTTGGACATTGTAGAAGCACATTCTGAGAAGTCCAAAATTAATCCACCCTGTAAAAATATTGTCCCTGCAGTTTTACCCTAGGAGCATATTTCCTCCTCCCATCCCATTGCCACTAGGCTTGTACAATTTAGTGAGGCACAAATCAGTAGATCAGTGTGTACGCTCATCATCGTGTCTGCTTAAGGATGAGATACTGTCAACCTCAATGAACCCTTATGTCTTGCAAAGCTAATTTTCTTACTATCAGTATTAACAGGATTCCATAACATCCGAGATTTTCTAACAGGAAATCTGATCCTTTTGTCATCCACACTGCAATGTGTTCTTCTTAAAGTGGTACTTAAATTTTAACAAATAAAGCTCACATGGTACTGAATGTAATAACAGGTTATGCACTTTTTTGCTGAAAAGATATTGCTGTGCACATAGTCTTATAGGAGCACTTGCCCATTGCTAGAAGAGAGATCAAGCCTTCTGCACCATAGATTGCATCTCCTTGAGCCATGTCCATGCAATTAGAAGAGCTGGGAATATGGAGCTGATATGCTAATTACTAATATAGTACCACCCACAACCTGAACAGGCGGAGGGAGGAAGGGCGATTCTAAAGCTATCTGTGGCTCTGAGAAACAGCATGGTGAGACAACACGTTTAATGAGCAACTCAACTGGGTTTATGCAGTTGAACTATACACTGGATATTCAGGATAGCAGTGGCAAAGGAGTACCAGATTCCTCCCCCCTCCTTCCTGCCTGTATAGGGATCTGGATTTCTCTGTAAGGGTATGTTCACACGGCTTATTTTGGGGCACATTTCACCACATATTGCGAGTGTACTGAGCTCTAATACGAGCGAAATGCGCTCAAGTCATTACAGTAATCCACAGTTCTCATAGAGAACTATGGATTACGTGCAATATGATCACGAAGAAACATCCAAGGTCATGGAAGAGCAAATTGAAACCAGGAGATGACTAGATAGATAAAGAGACACATGAAGAGTGAAACAATCCAAGAGTGATACCAGTGAAAACAGGCTAGGTCTAATCCAGTAGAGTAGTTATAGGGACACTACTTTTTTTTTTTCTTTTCATATATTGACAAGCAATATGCATCCATTATACAGATATAGCAGAACTAATGTTTACAGAAAATGCACAGAATGTTATCTCAACTTTCTCAATTCTTTTCAGTGGCTTTTGTTTAGAGATAAGATCAGATAACACAGGAAAGGAAGCCATGAAATCACGGTCAAACTAAACTCTGCTACATCCATTTGGATTTTTTTTAATTAGTTGGTTGGACTGTTTTATAGAATTTTTTAAAGTTTCCCTATGTATAACTTTCAATGACTTCCCTTCTATGAGCTCTGATAGCACAGCCATGAGAAAATTGCTTGACGGTTCGTTTTTCTGGTCAGCTCTGGTCTAAAAAATGTGTAAATATTATTAGCAATAAACTGTTGAGTGTGAACGCCCACCCCCCCCCACCTCAGGGCAAAAAAGACAATTATATATGCAATTTTCTTTTACTGTATTGCTTGTGGTCCAGTATAATCTTATCTATCCCTGTGAAGAGAACAATAGCACAATCATTATCTCATTAATGTTTGTACTTTGTAGAGATAAGTAGCAATTGAAGTAAAGTGAGATCAGTCTGCCCTGCCAAACAAAGGGTTTCTAACACAGTGAGAGAAGGACAATATTTTACATGTAAAAAATTGTTTTCTAGGAATATTTTATGTTTTAATAAAAATACTCCTTTCTGATGGCAGTGTAAGTTGAGTAAGGAAAAGTACAATACACGCTATCAACAAAATCACACCGACTTCTACGGGACAATAAGTGGCACAGTAGGAGGCACTATACAAAATGAAGTAGAGGATCACTGACTGCATCTTCTGATTGGGTGAGAGGTCCAGTCCTGTGGCAGTGCATTCTTTTTCCTTTCCAATGCTTCCAAGATGATCGGAGTAATGATCACTGTCAGGTGCAGAACACGACAAGTACGAGGGGCGTACATTAAAGATTTCCTCTGACCCACTTCTATTTATCACAGGACGCTGAAACTGCACATGTGTAATGATATAAGTCTCTATAGGTTACCTGCAACTCAGAACTGATAATGGTCTTGATATTACATGTGTTGGTGTGGTGTGAGGTTTAATAATGGACCCAGTGGAATAAAAGAGAAGTCATTGTTCCTTTACTTGAAAGGCCGCACACCAAAGGAGACATTTGATTCCCTATCATATGATGTAGTCGAGAACTGGCATTGTCAATTCAAATGTGGTCAGACTCCGCTCTGCTATTGCTAAACACACCATCCAGCAAGTAGAGGTCACCATTTTGAAAATCACTGCATAACCATTCACCACCTAGCCCAAAATGTCGAGACTAGTGCGGGGTCCATGGAAAACATCATCCAAGACCATTTTCACATGCATAAGGTATCCATTCGCCGGGTTCCCCAGCTGCTCACACCTTTCCAGAAGCAGGAACGAGTCAAATGCTGTCAGGCTCTATTGACGATGTGCTATGGAAACCAGGAGGACTTTTTCAACAAACTGATCACACAGGATGAAAGCTGGGTCCATTACTATGATCCTATGAGACTAAAGTTCAGTCAATGCAATGGAAGCATAAAGACTCACTGCCTCCAAAGTAGGCATCCCTCTGCAGGCAAGGCCATGCTCACAGTATTTTGGGACCAACATGGAGAAGTATTGAGGGATTTCCTAGCAAAGAGTACCATAATTAATGGGGCAGACTATGCATCACTGCTGTGGAAATTATAGGAGGCCATCAAAACCAAGAGACATGGCATGCTCAACAAAGTTTTCCGCCTTCTGCAAGACAATGCACCAGTACACAAGTCACATGTTGCCCAAATGTAAACAAGATCCTGTGACTATGAAAATCTTCCGTATCCCCCTTAGTCACCCAACCTCGCACCATTGGACTTCTACCTCTTTAAAACAAAGAAGTTATTTTTGAACGGCAAGCATTTTCCAGATGATGAGGCTCTGATTTCCAAAGTCACAACGTGGCTTTTGGAGCAGCCTGTCGAATTCTACAAGCAAGGTGTTTAAAGTTGTTGAAAGAGATGGGAGAAGTGTGTATCCCTAGGTGGCACCTATGTAGAGGAGGACTAACAAGTGTGCCAAGTTTCATTGCTTTCAGTCCACAGGAAGTGGTCAGGGGAAATCTTTAATGAACGCCCCTCGTAAAGTACAGTACAATTAGACATAAATTTGAGTAGGCTGTTGGAGGACCAAGCACATTCATGCATTGCATTGGATAACCTATTAATGGCATCCACAGATTATAGCTAATCCCTGAGGAACCCAGCACCAAAGGACCCAATAGATTAACATACCCAAAGTAGACAACCTCTTTAAAGGGTACCTGTCACATAGTTTATGCCCCCCTTGCTGAGGGCAGCACAAGCCAGTGTCAGATCTGCTGTTTCCAGCGCTGTGTCCCTTATTATGTAAGATGCTGTAGTTTTAGAGTATTTACCCCTTAAATCTTATTCATGCGCAGGCGTTAGCCCCACCCACGAAAGGCTAGCTCCGCCCACTGACAGTTATTCACATGTTTCTACCTATTCAAAGTAATAGGTTTGTCAGTTGAGGTGGGCGGGGCTAGCCTCCGATTGGCCGAGTTTGAAAAAAACTGACTCTCTAAAGGACTTTTCGAATGACTCTTCTGGCTGAAAACTGCAGATTTGAGCATTAAATACACGAAAACTACAGCATCTTACAGAACAAGGGACACAGCGCTGGAAACAGCAGGTCTGACACTAGCTTGTGCTGCCCTCACCCAAGGGGGGCATAATCTATGTGACAGGTTCTCTTTAATATTGATCTCTAGGCAAAATTAAAATCTGCATAGAAAGGAGATATTCGAGACAGTTCTATTTCAAGACGGGTTCCTTGTACATTGCTGAGATTTTGAAAATGTGTAAAAAATGGAATTTCCATAAAGGACATATGAACAAATTATCAAATTGTAGAATAAATTAAGAACCATTTGTCTTTATAGCCATCTAATTTTCTATGTGTGTCTATTAATGTGGCCTTCTTGCTATTAAATCATTAACCTTCTATTCTGGTGAAGGCTGATAATTTCCAATTTCATAAGTCTCTACTTTAGAAATATTTTCAATTATATTATGCTTAATATAGTAACACAATGCTCATAGAGATAAGATGAGTAGAAAATATTAATAACACCAGATGACAGTCTTAGAGAATTCTCTATTATGGAAGGACTTGGTAAGACCTGAGAAATATTTGCAAATATGAATACTTTGTATGATATAAATGAAATACTGCAGTTCCTAGAAATTTTACAGATGTAGTAAATCCTAAACTTCACAATTTCCATGGGATGTGTGGCATTAAGTGCCACACTAAGTTTTCTGCATCATGGCCTGTAATTGGTCTTGTGTTTCATAGTCAGGTCAAAGTTAAATTCCACCTAAATCTGAGAGCCTCGATTGATTTCTGGCAATCTTCACCCAAAAATTCATTGTAAACCTAAATCTAAATTGGTGTTAGGACTTGTTTTACCTGGTTTTGAAAGTGTTAATTTACCCATTCTCTAGCGCTTACGGTCCTGGGGAGCTGTCACTCTGAGGTCACTTCCAGCTCAATGCCATAATAGAGATGCTTATATAACGTTGGACTGGAAGAGATAATTAGAAGCGCTAGAGAACATGAAGGTTAATCCATTCAAAATCTGTGGGGAAAAAAACCCTAATACAATTTAGGGTCAGGGTTACAGTTATGGTCAGGATTAGGGTTAGTTTTAGGAATAGGGTCAGAGTAAAAAAAAAATTGGGCTTTAGACGTCCTGAATATTTTCACAAGAGGGGTTGAACCAGTGTTGAACAGAACAGAGACAGATTTGAGTAACACTACCTGTAACGAAGGGCAGCAAGGGCTGCTGGAATGTAAGCAATTTTCAGAATGAATGTTATTAAAAAATATGTTTGCTTTGTTTAACCCCTTAACGACCCTGGACGTAAAAGTAGGTCATAGGGTTGCTAAGTGGCTTTGTAGCAGGATCGCGGAGCAACCCCATTACATAGTCGGTGGGTTTTAGCTGCTAATTGCAGCTAACACCTGGCGTTGACAGCGCAGGATGGTGCCGACGCCATCCCATGCTGTTTAATCTTTCTAAATGAATGAGAAACAGTGCCATGCACCATTCCTCAACCCCCGTGGGGTACCGATTGTTAACATGGCAGCTGGAAGCCTTGTGAAGGCTTCCATTGCCGTCATGTTTTATGTTTTATTACTTCCTGCCCCAGACGGGAAGTATTTAAACCGCCATATTGGTACACCCTAATGCTTTGTCTATACAATGCATTAGGTTGTAGAAACGATTGCGCCTGCTAGTGGTGAAGTGCCCTAGGGGGATTCAAAGTTACAGTAAAATAAATAAATGTGTTAATGTGTAAAAAAAGATTAAAAAAATATTAAAAGTTCAAATCACCCCGCTTTTGCCATTTTACAAATTAAAAAAATAAAAAATAAAAAAGTTACACCTATTTGGTATTGCCACATCTGATAAAGTCCAATCTATTAAAATATAACATCATTTATCCCGTACGCTGAACACTGTAGAAGAAAAAAAAATCCAAACACCAAAGAGACACATATATTCAAAACTACTAGCAATAAAAAGTACACTTCAGCCCGCAAACAATGCTCCTCACTTAAGTCCGTAGGTGTCATTACAAAAACCTTATTGGTGGTTCCGGAATTGCATCAACCTGCAGAATACAGGTAAAACATCATTTATACTGAAGATTGACTGCTATAAAAACAAAACTCCTGCAAACATGGTGCAAGCACGTTTTTTTTTTTCACATTTTGTCCCACTTGGATTTTTTTTACGGTTTCCCAGTATATTTTATGGTACAACAAATGTCACCATTAGAAAGTACAACTTGTCCCGCAAAATAAAAGCCCTCATCTGTCTATGTAGGTGAAAAAATAAAAAAGTTATGGCTCTGGTACGACAAGGAGGGAAAAACAAATGTGTCAACCCAAAAAAACGCAAGGTCCTTAAGGGGTTAATACAGTCCTTTTTGGCATCCTTAACTTGCCTCACTGACTATCACTGTGTACTTTCAGTGGTAGCTGGTAAAGCAGTGTTATCAAAAACTATCTGAGAATATGTTCCACAGTCAATGTTACAGTAACTCTGCATTACCGACCACCACAGAAAGCACACAGTGGTATTTGGTTACAAAGGAGACAAAAGAGGAAGTTGAAGGTGCAAAAATGGCCTGTATTAGGTAAAGCATACATATTTTTTGATAACATGCGTCTTGAAAATTGCTTACTTTACAGGAATTGGTCCTTCCGGCAGCACTTGCTGTGATGGGAAGTTAAAGTTTGTAATATTTGAACGTTACACTTGCTATTTACTACAGTTATAGAGTCAATTCTCCAGGATGGATACTTCCAGGAAATCACACTACAAAGAATTTCCAAATTTATTTTTTTTAACCATCAAGAAAAAAAACCTGGCTTTAATCACATGTATAAACCAAAAACTGGGGAGATTTTTAAACCGTGACAGATACTGTAACAAAAATACTAGCCACGATGGACTTAATTAAGGTTCATGCAAAACTTAACCCAAGTTATGGGACACCAGCATCCAACTTTCCTCAAAAGAAGCCTCTGAAGGCAAATTACTGTATAACTGTATAACCAAAACATAGGAATCTCGGCACACATGTAATACTTTGAATAATGGTCTGTGACCATTTGACAACAAGCGAAGACAGCCTTGTCTCAGGCTATACGGTATAAACATAGCAACAATCTGCGCTGGAAACAAATTTGTAACTTTGCATGGTAAAGGGATACCTCTTTCAAACAGGAAATGTTGCTGCTCAACTGCAGAAAAGGGAGGCTAAATACAGCACAAACAAGCACAAAAAACATAACAGTAAAATTGTTAAAGATTAAGGGCGACATGTCCCAACTCTCCAACGCCAGTTTATTGGTCTATTTTGCGCCAAAACCACTCTTGACGCCATATTCTTGTTGTAAATGAACTGTCATACACCAGAACTAGGCGCATTATACTCTGGGCACTACACTTTGTAATGCGCCTTAATATGGTGCACTTTGCGCCCCCGTCACGCAATCCGCCTATTGAGACGCCTTACATATGTTATGCGCCTCTGTCGGGCAATGTGCCTTGATAGGCACATTACATATACTACCAATGATATGCTATGCGCCGCGAGTTGCGCAGTGCGCCTTCTTTGGCGTGATGCGTCTTTATAGATGCTTTGCTCCTTTTTAGGCGCATTAAGTTTTCTATGCACGGTATACCTGACGGCAGTTTTTTGAGAGGAACAGACTTTCTGAAGCTCTTTACACTGATTTAATGCGCCTAAAACTGGTGTGGAAACTCCACTTTTCTGACATGTCGCCCTAAGATTTTTTTTTTATTTTTATTTTTTTAAGGTGCAAGAAAAATCGACAAAGAAAGCGCACCCTGGTGTATTAATGCTATTTGGCAACCCAGGTATAAATGTGCGTCTTTGAGCTCACCTGGTTCTGTTGTGCCTTGAAAATCACCTGGCACAGGAGTCCGCTAAAGGCTTGCACTGCTCCACATTCACGGGGATGCATGAGATAAAATAGAAATGACCAAGAGTAAAGCTTGGAGTCCGGTTGACTAGTAGACCAGACTTGTGCCTTGGCTGAATGAGCGCTGGAAAACCAGATTGAAGTCTGATAAAGTATCTTTTGATACGAAACGCGTAACTTCCAAAACAATTAACGTAGTCCTTACTCAACATATCTGGAGTTCTACTGCTTACTCAGCCAAGGCACAAGTCCGGTCTATTAGTCAACTGAACTCTGAGTAATACCTTCGGTTATTTCATTTTTTATTTTATTTTTTTAAATTGGGCAGCTCCTTTAAGCAGTTTCCTATCTGGTTGTTTCACAGCCAGCTTCCAGCTTCAACTTCCGGTTCAGGCTGTGAGCAGCTCTACAGCAGTGACTGACATTTTAGCTTTGTTATTCCTATCTGAATCTATTAGATGAATATTGGTGATAGAGGGCAGAAGACTACAGAGCTCTAAAAAGTTCAAGTTTGTCAGTGAGAAACATTAACAAGCTCCTGTCCCTGTGATAAGACACAGAAAGGAGTGACATCATCATTAAGTCCACTGCTAATACAGAAAGAAAGAGATGGTTGGTAACCTAGGAAAGCTTGTGTGAACAAGCCAGGAATAAGAACTGCTCTAACTTTGAAATGAATCAAAATCAGAAGAGCAATGTATTTGGTAATAATCTTTATTTACCTCTGGCTACATGTTTTAAGCTAATCAATGTGGTGAGAAAACTCCTTTAAATAATTAATTGAGCATCTCCATCAGATGAAATCTGTGGAAGGCTGGAGAACATTCTCTGGTTTTTCTTTAAGTGTCAAATTACAAAATATATAGAATCACATAGAATTTGTAGAATCCACTGTGAAGAATTGTCCAGTACTGTATAAATAAGGTTACATATAAATAGACTGATATTTTACAGACACAGCTTTACCAACTATGTTTCATTGTTTTATTGTTTTTTAATTTTTTTTAGATTTTTAAATCTTTTAAAAATTTTTTACTTGGTACTTTCCCTTTAGGAGTACGAGAACTTGCACACTATCTTGCAATATTAATGTATTGCAGAATACTGTGCAATTACATATCTTCTATTACATCCTGCCTATGCCAGATGGTGGACCTGAGGCTTTCACTAGGCTTCAGGCTACCTTGACTACCGTGCAGTATCTTGCATTTGCATCATAGAGAGTTGAAGGTGCAGCCCCCTTTCCTTCACATCCTTCATAATTGGCAGCATCTAAGTTGTTAAATGAAGTTCAAAGTTAAATGGTATCTCTGGTCCTTGCTACTGAAGACAGGTGCCAGCTGTAACTAACAGATTCCACCCACTACATATGGGGTGGGCTAAGCTCCTGAGCCCGCTCCATATATCATTGGATCCCCTTCCTGAAAGGCAGAGGTAGGCGTCGTAGGTGGTCGCCTACTTCTGCCTAACCATTATCCCAGCCCGATTCCTGCCTTTGTGTTGCCAAAGTAGTTAAATTATTGTAGATTAAAAAAAATAACTCTGAGCTATTTTCTATTCCCTAATAAAGGGAATGTGATGTGGAATTCACAATCTATATTTTGCCACTACTGGCTGAGTTACATTGCCCAGTATATTCTAATAAATTAAGTAAGATCCTCAAAAATAAACCAGGCATGGGAAAATCTGAAGAATTTACTCCTAGGCTCTGGGTGAGAGGGTTTAATGTCAGTTGTAGTACAGAACGGTATAAGATTATTGTGGGATCAAAAAGAAGTCATGGACAAAGTTCAATCAAGGTCAATTAGGTTCAATCAAGGTCCTTTAAGTGCCAGGACTAACTTCACACACATTTATTGTAAATCTACAGTAAAACCTCAATATTTCTTATGTTGTATACAGTGGGTATAGAAAGTATTCAGACACCTTTAAATTTTTCACTCTTTGTTTCATTGCAGCCATTTGGTAAGATCTTAATTTATTTCTTCTTTGTGCATACAGGTTTCTCGGTTACCAACCACCTCTTCCCACTTCTCCCTGCTCTCTCTTTTACCAGATTTATCCAAGCTGCCACCTGACCCTGTTAAGTCACTCACTGCTGAGTCTTCTCTAACTAAAGCCTATGGGTGTAGTTAAAATATAACTTTTAATAACTCAATTAATACACACCAAACCATGTAGACAATCCACAAAAAAGGTACAGAACAGCGGAGCACTCGCCCCGAAAAGGGCGACCCCGCACCGGAACACCCCAACAATTAGCAGCACTTACAAGAACATTACTAAACAATTATAAACATCACAGAGACAAAAACAAGGACAGCATCCACTATCAATAACAGGACACAAAAATACTACAGACATAAGATATAGCACATAAAGAACATGCAACCGTATCCAATGCGTTTCCCCCACACAGATGTTGTGGGTTCATCAGGGAACAGAATAATGTATATACAGTACAGACCAAAAGTTTGGACACACCTTCTTATTCCAACAGTTTTCTGTATTTTCATGACTATAAAAAATTGCAGATTCACACTGAAGGCATCAAAACTATGAATTAACACGGGGAATTATATACTTAACAAAAAAGTGTGAAACAACTGAAAATCTGTCTTATATTCTAGGTTCTTCACCTTTTGCTTGGATTACTGCTTTGCACACGCTTGGCATTCTCTTGATGAGCTTCAAGAGGTAGTCACCTGAAATGGTCTTCACTTCATAGGTGTGCCCTGTCTGTTTTATTATGTGGGATTTCTTGTCTTTTAAATGGGTTTGGTACCATCTGTTGTGTTGTTTAGAAGTCAGGTGGATACACTATTTCTATTATGGCAAGAAAAAAGCAGCTAAGTAAAGAAAAATGAATGGCCATCATTACTTTAAGAAATGAAGGTCAGTCAGTCCGAAAAATTGGGGAAACTTTGAAAGTGTCCCCAAGTGCAGTGGCAAAAAACATCAAGCGCTACAATGAAACTGACTCACATGAGGACCACCCCAGGAAAGGAAGACCAAGAATCACCTCTGCTGCGGAGGATAAGTTCATCTGAGTCACCAGCCTCAGAAATCACAGGTTAACAGCAGCTCAGATTAGAGACCAGGTCAGTGCCAAACAGAGTTCTAGCAGCAGAAACATCTCTACAACAACTGTTAAGAGGAGACTGTGAGCTGCTAGAAAACCACTGCTAAGGACAGGCAACAAGCAGAAGAGACTTGTTTGGGCTAAAGAACACAAGGAATGGACATTTGACCAGTGGAAATCTGTGCTTTGGTCTGATGATTCCAAATTTGAGATCTTTGGTTCCAACCACTGTGCCATTTGTGCGATGCATAAAAGGGGAACGAATGGACTCTACATGCCTGGTTCCCACTGTGAAGCATGCAGGAGGAGGTGTGATGGTGTGGAGGTGCTTTGCTGGTTACACAGTAGGGGATTTATTCAAAATTGAAGGAATACTGAACCAGCCTGGTTACCACAGCATCTTGCAGCGGCATGCTATTCCATCCGGTTTGCGTTTAGTTGGACCATCATTTATGTTTCAACAGGACAATGACCCCAAACACACCTCCAGACTGTGTAAGGGTTATTTGACCAAGAAGGAGAGTGATGGGGTACTACGCCAGATGACCTGGCTCCACAGTCACCAGACCTGAACCCAATCGAGATGGTTTGGGGTGAGCTGGACCGCAGAATGAAGGCAAAAGGGTCAATAAGTGCTAAGCATCTCTGGGAACTCCTTCAAGACTGTTGGAAGACCATTTCAGGTGACTACCTCTTGAAGCTCATCAAGAGAATGCCAAGAGTGTGCAAAGCAGTAATCACAGCAAAAGGTGGCTACTTTGAAGAATCTAGAATATAAGACAGATTTTCAGTTAAGTATATAATTCCGCATGTGTTATTTCATAGTTTTGATGCCTTCAGTGTGAATCTACAATTCTTATAGTCATGAAAATATAGAAAACTCTTGGAATGAGAAGTTGTGTCCAAACTTTTGGTCTGTACTGTATGTCTGTGTAATATAGAGAAAAGATGTAATGCTTACGTCCCTTTAATAATACAGATATAAAGAACCAGGTCCCAGGATCCTATGATGTTCCACCAATAGTACTGCTAGTCAGGATGATGTCCAGCAAGGTAGATATGGCTGCTATATCTACCTTGCTGGACATCATCCTGCCTAGCAGTACTACTGGTGGAACATCACAGGATCCTGGGACCTGGTTCTTTATATCTGTATTATTAAAGGGACGTAAGCATTACAGACGTATATACATTATTCTGTTCCCTGATGAACCCACAACATCTGTGTGGAGGAATCGCGTTGGATACGGTTGCATGTTCTTTATGTGCTATATCTTATGTCTGTAGTATTTTTGTGTCCTGTTATTGATAGTGGATGCTGTCCTTGTTTTTGTCTCTGTGATGTTTATAATTGTTTAGTAATTTTCTTGTTAATTGTTGGGGTGTTTCGGCACGGGGGCGCCCTTGTCGGGGCGAGTGCTCCGCTGTTTTTTACCTTTTTCGTGGAGTATATATTTGGTTTGGTGTGTTTTAATTGAGTTATTAAAAGTTATATTTTAACTACACCCATAGGCATTAGTTATGGTTTAGGTGTTTTTCTACGGTGTTAATGCCGGGAAATTATATCTTTGGGGTTTTACTCTATCCCTTATCTTTGAGAGGTTGTAGTTTTTTGAGTCTTATCTCTAGCACAGGAGCTTTGTTTATTCAAGTAGATTTCAATTGCAATGCAAAATGCCCAAAATTTGGACCGCAAATATGGTAATTCATAGCTCTCAATGAGAGCTATGATTACCCAACGTTTTCCCCAATGTGTATTACGCACCGGGAGAAAGAAGTGCCATGTCGATGGAAGCTGTCACAGAGCGTTTTAGTTGTACAAACTGTTTAGTGCGTACTTCTAAAACACCTGGCATATTGTGGCGCGTACGGTACGTGCCTCTATACGCTATGTGAGCATACCCTTAGAGCTCTGTAGCTTTGTGCAATACACTTAACAGACCTCCAGTGGTCATGTCACTGTGTCATGGTCAGCTAGGAATAGCAGAGCTAATATACTCAGGAAGTGTGAGTCTGCAGCTGCCTGTGAAAAAGCACGGTGAGACAATCCCTTTATCTACGATTTTGAGAACCTGTCTTGCTGTCTTAAACTCTGCCCAAACATTCTACATTGAAATGAAGCTTGTGGAGCTTCAACTATCAATGTAATTACAAGAGTGAAGCAGTAGTTCAAAAATGTCCATAGGGCACCTGTCAGTCAACCTCCCATTATTGTGTAGATTAAACATTACGTCATGTCTATAATGACTTTCTAATGTCCCCGTCAGTGAAATTTCCTGAGCGAGAGATGTTCTGTGCAGGTAAGACATAGTCCTGGTTTAATTGCGCATCTTCTGGGGAGTCTGAGATGCAAGTGTTATAGATCAAAGACATTTAAACATAAATTGAGGCGCTTGTCAGGTTCAACAAAGTGTCATCTTCAACACATTGGCGTAAGTCAGAGAACACAGTCAAGAGTCAATCTCGCTGTTACATGGAACATTATTTTACATTACTAGTAATGGGAGAGAAAGATACTGCAGGCAAATTCAGAGAGTGATTTTGAGACAGTGTTTTATGTCAATTTAAAATAGATTTCAAACCAGTAGCCTCATAATGAAACATTTTCTAAATCATAATTATTTCAGATACTTTAGACACAACTATATTTGCAGTTTGCAGTCTCCTGGGCACCGCATGTGAAAACATGTTAATTTAGCAGGTGAAACCTAAAAAAATGCTTATGCCAGTGTATAAAGAAATGCTATGGATAATACATACACAATCTAGCTTTTTCTATTAAAATGCTATTCAGTAAACGAGAAGGAAATGGAGAAATAGGAAAAATCTTAGTGTAATCTAGTACAGGAATCAAGCTAAAATGGTAAAGGTGCCTGTCCAGTTACATTATTATTATTATTATTTTAGAGCGCCCTTGGTTCCAGAGCGCTGTACATTCAGGTTGCATACATAATAGGTCAAACAAGTACAAAGGTGACAAATTAATAACTAACAACTGGTACAGAGGGAAAGAGGTCCCTGCCCGTGAGGGCTTACAATCTACAAGGAAGGTTGGAAGAGACAGAAGATAAGGGGCGGACATGTTTGTGGACAGTGTAGTGACATCAAGGTTATTGTTGGTTATAGGCAATCCTGAAGAGATGGGTTTTCAGGTTGCTTTTGAGGCTGGTGAGAGTGGGGAGAGTCTGATGTGTTGGAACAGTGAGTTCCAGAGTGTGGGGGAAGCATGGGAGAAGTCTTGGAGATGGTTATGTGCGGAGTTGACACCTGGAGAGCAGAGGAGAAGGTCCTGTGAGGAGCGGAGATTGCGAGAGGGTAGGTATCTGTAGATTAAGGCAGAGATGTATGGACGGGAGAGGTTATGAAGAGCCTTGTAGGTCAAGGTTACTAACTTGAACTGGATTCGCTGGGCAATGGGTAGCCAGTGAAGGGATTGGCAGAGGGGAGGGGCAGAAGTGTAGCAAGGAGAGAGGTGAATCAGATGGGCGGCAGAGTTAAAGATGGATTGGAGGGGAGCGAGGGTGCTAGCTGGGAGGCCAAAGAGAAGGATATTGCAATAGTCTAATCGTGAGATGACGAGGGCGTGCACAAGCATTTTTGTGCTTTCGAAGTTAAGGAATGAGGGAATATGGGAGATATTTTTTAGGTGGAGGCGGCAGGCGGAGGTGAGGGTTTGGATGTGCGGTTTGAAGGACCGATTGGAGTCAAGAGTTATCCCAAGGCAGCGGACTTGTGGAGCTGGTGAGAGAGTGTAGCCATTAATAGTGATAGAGAGATTAGGTGGAGGTATAGAGTGGGATGGTGGGAAGATGATGAATTCAGTTTTCTCCACGTTTAGCTTCAGGAGACGTGAGGAGAAGGAGGAAATGGACAAAAGACAATTGGGAATCCGGAAGAGTAGAGAGGTAATATCTGGGCCGGAGATGTAGAGTTGGGTATCATCAGCATACAGATGGTATTGAAAACCATGCAATGCTATTAGTTGACCCAGACCAAGAGTGTAGATAGAAAAGAGTAGTGGGCCCAGGACAGACCCTTGGGGGACACCAACAGAGAGCTGGCGAGAGGAGGAGGTGGTGCGAGAGTAAGAAACGCTGAATGTCCGATCAGTGGTACGAGGATATCCAGGAGAGGGCCAATTCCGTGATGCCGAGGGAGGAGAGGATGTGTAGGAGGAGTGAGTGGTCGACAATGTCAAAGGCGGAGGACAGGTCAACGAGGAGAAGCACAGAGTAGTGGCGTGAGGCTTTGGCAGTTGTTAGGTCATTGGTGAATTTGGTTAGGGCGGATTCTGTAGAGTGGTGGGGTCGGAAGCTCGATTGCAGTGGGTCAAGGAGAGAGTTGGTGGAGAGACGAGAGGAAAGTTGAAGATAGACATGCTGTTTGAGGAGTTTAGAGGCGAATGGAAGCTGTGAGATGGGGCGATAGTTGGACAAGCAAGATGGGTCAAGAGATGGCTTCTTAATGATGGGTGTGATAGCTGCATGTTTAAAGGAGGAAGGAAAGATGCCAGAGATTAGTGATAGGTTGAAGAGATGGGCGAGGGCTGGGATGATAATAGCGCTAAGGTCAGGGATGAGGTGGGTCAAGATTACAGGTAGTGAGGTTGGATTTGGAGAGTAGAGAGGTGAGCTTGTCCTGAGTGACAATAGAGAAGAAAGTTAGGGGGAATAGTGATGAGCAGGTGTAGAGGTGGACTGTGGGAACACTGCAGGAGTAGAGAGAGGTGAAGGGGACTGTGGGGTGAAGCTTTGTCTGATGAGATTGAACTTATTTAGGAAGTGAGTGGCGAAGTCATCTGCTGAGAGGAGAGATAGGGGAGGTGGTGCTGGTGGACAAAGGAGAGCGTTGAAGGTATTGAATAGTTGTCTGGGGTTGTGAGACAGGAAGGATATGAGAGTGGTGAAGTAATCCTGTTTGGCTGAGGCGAGTACAGACTTAAATGTATGCAGTGATTGTATAAGGTGAAGTGTCGTGGGGGGTTTTTTCCAGCCTTCGGCACTCTGGAACTCACTCAGCTGTTGTGGAGTGGTGCCAAGGTTTCTGTTGTTTGTGGTTTTGTTGTGTGTGAAGGCGACATCAAGAGTGGAAGGATGTGTGTTGTAGAAAGGGGCTGGTCTTGGTCGAATAAGAGTGGTGAGAGGGGAAGGATCAGAGGTGGGGTTAGGGTAGGTTTCTGCGGGAGCATAGATGTGGCGGAGGGGCGAGGGGGTATATGGTGGAAAGAGGCGGTTGTGGTCGAGATGGGAAAGTAGAGATTGGTGTTGATAGGAAAGAGGCGGTGAAGATGGGTCCGTGTGTCCTCTTTTGTGCTCCGGGCCACTGGGTGAGGTGAAGGAGAGAGAGTTTTTTTGTGGAGTGGGGTGTATCAATGGGATCTGAAATCTCCCTGATAATGTGGGTGTCGTGGCAGAAAGTGAGGAGCGGAGCAAGTGGTCAAGAAGCGGTGGCATGGCCTGGGGCGTTAACAAAGCCATTTGGGGTGAAGGGGGGTAGATGCGCGAGTGCCCTCGAAGGGGGGTGAGGAGGTAGAGGTGGGGTAGGGAAAAGGAGCGGTATTTGCAGTTCAGCGGCGTCAGCAACTCCTCGGACATGTTTACTTCGCAGTGTTTGGGTGGGGTGTGCAGGGTTTTCTATGATTTTGGACGTTATGAGGTAGTTGTGTCAGAGGTGAGTCAGCAGGGCGTTGACCAAGTGAAGAGAGGTTGAGTGAGTTGTGAAAAGTTCGTGTAGAAAGGGTGCTGTGATCGAGTGCTCCAGAAGCTTATGACAGAGATAGGTATAGGGGGGAGAGAGAGGTAGATGAGCTTTAGTTTAGAGGGTTATGGGTAGTGCTTCTTGCTGTAGAGTAGAGGGGAAGACAAGGATGGCGGTGCGCGTGTAATGGTGGAGCCCAGGATTGGAGAGGTGTAAGCATGGGTAAGTATGAGAGATGGTGTGTGTTAGATAGAGGAAAAGAGGCGTTGAAGTGAGGTCTGTGTGTCCATCTTTATGACTGTGCACAAGAGGGGACCACTGAGGTGAGGCTGAAGGAGGGAGATAGACGGGAGTTATGAGTCATGCCAGTGGGGTGTATAATTGGGATTGAAATCGCCATGAAGGAATAGTGGAGGTATGATACAGTGGCATAAGTGCATAGTTGGGAGGTGGATTCTTAAAGCAGTAACTTGTGTTTCTCAGTATAAGGTACGGTGGCATTGGCTGGTTTAATTCTGGTAAAAATCTAGTCAACTATTATGGAATTGATTAGTGGATAATTGCGGACAGATTTGCATCACTGACAGGCAGGACTGCAGATGTAAGTGGTTAGTAGGTAAACTAGCTTAAATCAGATACAAGGTGGGAAACAAGAAGTGGGAGGGGTGCAGGATGTTACTGAGCAGAAGGTGATTTGCAAGTGGGGAAAGCTGGGCATAGAGGCCTCTTGTCACAGTGGGAGATGCAGACAAAGTGATTATAGCACAAATTCATACCATTACATATAAACAGGAGAGCAGGGGGTTAACTCAATACAAATGGAGAACCGGTTGGGTGTTGTAGTCCCATAAAGATTCAGACAGCAAATGGAGGATGGGAGCAGTGGTTCACAGGGAGAAACATACCTGTAATTGACAGAAGAAGAGAGGTCAGGTGAGAGATAGCTTTTCTTAGAGATTCCATTCATCCATAATGCTACATAGTTTGTAAAGCTGAAAAAAGACAGATGTCCATCAGGTTCAGCCTATTGTGCTATAATGTTTATCCAGAAGAAGTTGAAAACCCCCATGAGGTAGAAGCCAATTGTCCTCATTTTAGGGGAAAAATTCCTTCCTAATTCCAATACCTTTTTATAAATAGAATTTTGGAGAGCTCTCTATATTGACCTTTGATATTGTCACGTGCACACTTAACATCACATGAGGTGAGGGCCACTGTAATGGAGTTGATTTATTTCCACTCAGTTCTAATTGCACTCACTCAGGTGGCAAATTAAGCATAATATAGCACTCTAAATAATTCCAGCACCATAAAAATATTCCACTGCCACCACCTTCCTTCAATAATCAAAAGGAAAAACGATATCGAAGAGAAGGGCTCCGATATGCAGATATCCCTTTCAACGATGGCAGTGTTATCTCACTGCCCTCCATCAGTTACAGGGATAACACATTTCTTCCATTTTATGGGTTCTTAGAGCAAACAAGGGCTAACTGAATAAATTGTAATATTTTTAATAGAAAAAAATTTCAGGGCTTACATAGAGTACAGAAATACAATATGATGACATACATGCAACGGTTATAAGATAAAAAGGAGAAAATGTTTGAAAATGCCTAACTCTTTAGTATATACATATCAGAAGATATTTTTAAAGTCCTGGGGAGCACAGAAGGAAAATGGATCCCAGCTTTAATAGAGGAAAGAACAATGAATTGGGCCTGGACAGTATATTTTATAGTCCACTCAGCTATCTCAGATTTCCAAACCTTCCATTATTTAATTATGATAATTAGTTTGTACCTGAATTGGCTAAGAATATGATAAGGTGGGCGGACACTCATCCTTAATGAGGAGTGCTACATACTTCACCCACTAGATGGCATCCACAGGTCATCCTGTGAGTTTATTTGAACTCTAACCTTTCCTACGACTAGCTTTATGGCTCAGACAGATCAAGAAGTCACTTCTAGTATGATAAGGTTTTTTGGCCCAACATAAACAAAATTAATAAAAGGGCAATACAAATGTTGTGAAAGTTGGCTTTATGACTGTCTTAATTACTGGTTGACACTTCCCAGATCATGGGGAAACACATTCTATTTGCCAACAGTGGGGTCATATCTATTAAACTGAAATTTAGTATATATAATACATGCATGGTCACAACAATACAGGTTACACATAATACTATAGTGTACTATATTAAGGATATATTTATACATATTTATTATGTCCCCCAAAGCCGTCTTTTCTTTAAACTAATCAACCCTAATCTTGCTCATCTTTCTGGATATTGCAGTCCACCCAGTCCTTTTATTTCTTTCATTGTCGCCTTTGTACCTGTTCAAGCTCTACAATGTCTTTCCTGTGCACTGGTGCCTAAAACTGTCCAAGATATTCCATGTGTGGTCTAACCAGTGACCTGTATAATGGGAGAATGATGTTCTCATCATGTGCATCTATGCCCCTTTTAATACACCCCATATTTGCCTTGGCAGCTGCTGCCTGACGCTGGCTGCTACAATTAAGTTTACTGTCCACCAGGATTCCCATGTTCTTCTCCAATCACTTTTTCCAGCGTTTTTCTGTTTAACAAGAAATCATATAATGGATTTTTCCTCCCCATGTGCATAACCTTGCATTTATCTGTGTTAAACCTCATCTGCCATTTCTCTGTCCAGGCCTCAAACTTATCCAGATCCCTTTGTAATAACACATTATCCTCTATTGTGTTGATGTGTATCATCTGCAAAGATTGATATTCTACTGTGCAATCCTTCTGTAAGGTCATTAATGAATTTATTAAAGAGAATAGGGCCCAATACTAACCCCTGTGGTCCCCACTAGTAACAGGGTCCAGTCCAAGTATGTACTGTTTATCACCACCCTTTGTTTTCTATTAGTGAGCCAGTTGCTTACCCACTTGCAAACATTTTGCCCCAGTCCAAACATTGTCATTTTACTTACCAATGGGGCATCTAAAAATCATATTTAAGTCAGAAACTGCTTAAGCGCCAGGGAAAGTGAAAGTCAATAGGAGCACTGTGGCAAATATGCACTGGCCAGCACATACTTTTAAATAGCTGACGTATAACAACACGCACAGTCATGTGTCACTATACGTTGTGTGAACATATCTTAACACTTCTATTTTTTAAAGCATTCTTGCACGGTATTATAGTTATGTCATACCTATCTATCTAACTAACTATTTGTCTCTCTCAAATGTCTATCTATTTTCCTAATCTATCAATTTGTTCTTTCATCTATCTTTATTTTTAAATCTATCTATCTATTCTTTTCTACTATTATTTTCTTTTATCATTATTTTTATCTTTATCTATCTTTGATTATTATCTATCTATCTATTATTATCTATCATTATCTATCTATTATTCATATCTTCTTTCTTCTACTTATATCTCTATCTTCTATTATTCTATTTTCACATCCTAATCCTTCCTTCTATTTCTTTATTATCTATCTATCTCTATTATCTATCATCTATTATCTATCAATCTATATTTTTTGTTTTTCTATATATTAATTCCTTTCCAAACCCCTATATCTATTATTTTTTTTTATTTCCAATTTTTTTTCCAAAATATCTATTTTTCTTCTATCTTTTTATCATTTTTCATCTATCCCAATTATTTTTCACTATCTACCCAAATTATTTTTTTTCTATCTATCTATCTTCTACCCCTATTATCTATCTATCTATCTTCTATCTATCTTCTTCTATCAAATTATCCCATATCTATCTTTCTTTATCTATCCATCGCAAGCTTTTTGGGCTCCAATTTTGGGTTTCATTTTGATGTCTCTTTTGTTCTTTCACTTTGTATTTTATTCACTGATAAAAAAAAATGACCTATGAACACTTCTCTTTCTGGAAATCTTCTTACTTTGCAGCATTTTTCCACACCTGTACATCAACCTATTTCCTATAAAAAAAAGAAAAGATAAAAATGAACTGAAAAATATAGGAAAATACTCAACAGAGCGTTTCATTGATGTTACTTTTATAGATGTTTTTAACTGGCATGAAATAATATTTGACATTCCTATGTTTTTTTGATACAAAGCCCCTCAGCGTCTCTCACAGCAATGACGCAGTTTATTGTTTGTTTTCCCGACCGTTCACTTATCCATTCAGAATTCACACCTACAGCTTTATCTATTTAGAAACTGGTTTAGCTAAGCCGGTGTCAGGAATATTCTGGCTTTCCTTACCGGTGGTAATATCTATTTTCCCTGCTTTGTGTTCCCTGATTTACTGCTGCTTGCTTTATAAAAATGACAATATTCTGTAAAGATTTTTCAGTATGAGAAGATTATAGTTTTGTAAAAAAACAGAGCAGTGGCAGGCTTGGTAAACACACAATGGTGATTGGGACCGGCTTGAAACCCCCCAATTTTAAAGCACCCCGGCTTCCCCCCGGAAGAGAAAAAATAAAATTTTTTTTGGTTTCTAATAGACACCAAGTCAAATAATCCCATATTTTGTTAGTTCATTACAGCAAAGTATCATTAATATTTTTCTGATGAGGCAGTCAATTTCTCTTCATTTTTCCTTCCCGATTTCATTTCCCCATCCTCTCATTTTCTCCCACTCAGATTCTCCTCAATGTCATTTGCCGATGAACTTGGCTTGGTATTATACAGCTTGGAGATCACACCCCCGGTTCACAGCCAGACAATATTGTAATGTTTTGCAGAAACTAATTATCTTCAGAACGTGTGCCCTGAAGACAGGCTGGGAAGAGAGGAAACGTAATGCAATTATGGGCTAAAATGAATATAACATTTATTTACTAAAACCATTTTCTGAAATGCAAACTTTTCCTGAGGGGAAGAGTCCGCTATTTCCCTTTGTGTGAACTTCAACCCCGCCGCGACGGGGGGCGGTTTAGAGAGTGGGATAATGGGGACTTCTTCTAACTAGCAACAATGTATTCTATGCCGAATAAAAGCAGAAAATTAGCGCATGAAGGTAGTAATTTTTCCCATGGTGGAAAAACAGTCACCAACCAATTAAACTAAAAGGGTTAATCTCATGACAGAAGCTGAGCGCCGTTCACAAAGACCAATGTATTACATGGTTGGCCATTTATCTAAATGGCTTGAATGTATGGCCATGGGTAGGGAAACAGAATAATCTCCACTAATGATAGGGGCACAACTAAAATTAAAGGGGCCTCATAGCAAATGATAAGGGCCCTAATTACCTAGTTACAGGAACAGTGTCAGACTGAGGTGCTTGGAGCCCACCCGAATCAACTCCACTGATGGGCCCTAAGAATCAACTCCACTGGTACTGATTTGTGAGGCCCCACAGGGGTCGAACTCTATGGGCCTATCAGTGGAATTGATTCTTGAGGCCCACCACTGGAATTGATTCTTGGCGCTCATCAGTTGAGTTAATTCTTGGAGCCAACCAGTTGGGTTGATTCTGGGGACCCACCAGTGGGGTTGATTATGAGGGCCCACCCCTGGAGATGATTTTTGGGGCCCACCAGTTGAGTTAATTCCTGGAGACCACCAGTTGTGTTGATTATTGGGACCTACCAGTGGAATTGATTCTTGAGGCCCAGCAGTTGGGTTAATTCTTGGAGCCAACTGGTTGAGTTGATTCTTAGGGCCCACCACTGGAGTTGTTTTTTTTGGCCCACCAGTTGAGTTAATTTTTTGGCCCAAAGTTGGTTTTTGGGGGCCCCATGGTAATTTGGGTTTTTAATGCAATCCCACCAGTGGAGTTGACTCTGGGGGACTACAGATGGAGCAGATTCTTGGGGCCCACCAGTGGAGTTGATTCTGGGAGCACACTTCCAGCTACTGTACATGACTGCACATGTTGCACATGCCTCTTGCTTTCTTCATTTTTTTCTCTGCCTTTCTCCCTGAAAAGCAGCACCATACCTGCCATGACATGGCACCCTCCGAGGTGGGGGTGTGTAGGCTCCCCCTGCCAACCTGTGGGCCAGTCCAAGATTGGAAAGGATATTAAGAAGGAAACAGAGGACAGGGGCTTGTGTTATCATCAAAGACATGCAGATATAATGGGTTTATTCAATAAAATGTATACATTTCAGAAAAAACACATGGGATCCAAACTTCATCTCTATAAAAGAGCCTGGACAAAAAGAGTTAAAAACACTTAAAATACATAGGACACAAGTCTCGACCCTATAATTAAGGCTCAAAAGAGAAGGGAGAAGAGGACCCTAAAACTTGGTCATGAAAGCAAAAATATACATATCACATATAAAGTGCCAAAATAAGAAAAGATTATGCAAGCAATTCTGAAAGACCAAATCACAGTAATAATGTATCAGATGTCAAATATATGGTTACAAAGTGAAGTTGCCTCCCCCATATTGGTATTCCCATATGCCCACGTGCATCATTGATCCCTCCCAGCTTTGCTATGGGTCCTCTGAAGATGAAAGATTGACCTGATGAAGTGCCGGTGTACAGGCAAGAACAAACATGAAATTAATAGGAAGCATGTTGTCCTATTTAATTTTTGTAGTGTATTTAATAAAAAAGGATTGCAATTTCTGTACAGCAGCCTGAATACTGAGCACCTAGTACCAAGGTTTGGTTCCCACTATACACTTTGATAACTTATCGCTAAGACATGTCATCAACGTCTGGTAGGTGCTGGTTCCATTCCCAGGAGCCTATACCTATCTCAAGAGCAGATCCTCCATCGTGAGGGAAATTCTTTATATCCACTCTCCACTCAGATACTGAGATCCTGATATCTGCTGGAGGTCAATGGTCACTTTGTCACATGTGAAGATACACATGTCATCATGACACCCTACTTGGTAGGAGGTGGGGAGAGGTATCTGGTACAGATTTTGCATTGGAGACCGGGAACATCCTAGTACTGATATTTTGGATACTGTTTGTACTTAAATCGTAAAAGAGCAAAGCTGCTGTGACACCCACTGAGATACCAAGTTTTCCTTGACTATGTCCTTGCTAAGTGTCATGCTGAATACTTAAACCCATTGTGTGCAAAGGACAAGTGCTTTGTGAATTTTCCAAACTATTTCCAAGAATTTGACGAAGGTTCGACATCTGTACTTTGTTATTAATTTAAAATAATACAAACCAAAAATGTAGTATAAATAGTAAGCACCACAACACTGAGGAACGCAGCGCTAATTAAGACATTATTTACAGAAGATTCAGCAAATGATCCTTGTAATGATACATAAAAATGACTTGGCACGAGTAAGCAATTACAAGACTCTGGGCAGACGATGATAGTTTCTCTTAAATATTCTACAATTTAACTGCAGCAATGTAAATTGTCCTAATGTTTCCATTTCCATTACTCTTTCTACTTGGTTTACATTACGGACAGAAACTAACAAGAGCATACAAGGTGTGTCAAACTCATTGTCACCGAGGAGCATATCAGCCGTTTGTAACTGTAAGGGCCGGTTCACACGGCTTATTCACGCCGTAATTGCGGGATGGATTTCGCCCGCAATTACGGCGTGTGTACGGGGGCGGGGGAGCCGGCACCTCGCTGGCCCCATAGACTTTCATTATCCACGGCGTGTATCCCGCCGGGATAATGTGCATGTCACTTTTTTCCCGCTCGCCGTATTTCGCGAGCGGGGAGAGGAGACGGAATCCATAGTTCTCTATGAGAACTGTGGATTACCGTAATGACTGGGACGGATTTGGTCCCGTATTCCGCGCTGTACTGCGCGGAATACAGGACCAAATCCATTCCAAAATAAGCCGTGTGAACATGGCCTAAGAGTAAGTTCTGCACCTGCATCTCCTGGTTTGGGTCCACACCCAGAGAGACAGTCTGCTGGAGATCCTTTGAGTGATAGGTCTCCAGCTACTTTGGATAGAGGGCCTGTCGCACAAGCCATGAGGAGGGCTTGAAGACTGCTCCATTTGGCTATAGGGGCGGTGTCCGGATATTCCATTTAAACCTGCTGAAATCTCCAGGCTTTGCCTGTGATATCTCCTGGCTGCGTAAACTTACCTGTGTTTTGTTAGTTTGCTTTTCCCATTCTCCTGACCTCGGCTTGTTTCCTGACTTCAGCTTTCCTTCTGATTTGGTACCTTGCTTTCAACCGTGTTCTGACCCTCTGACGCATTTTCCGTTTACTCTCTTGGTTTCTGATTTGTGGCCTGACGTACCCGTTCTGTTGTTGACCTAGACTGCTCGACATTTCTTCCACCTGATGACCCCAGTACTTAGTAGGGTAGGGCCCACGCTCAGCTGGTCTGCTATCTAGGTTAGCTCGTCAAATAGGCAGGGACAGTGGGCTGAGTTCCAGTTAGGGCTCACTGCACCTCCCTTGATGGGACACCCATTCATTTAAAATGGTAATCAGTGCTGAATCACAGTGTGGATTTTCTACACCACAGAGTTTAAATCCATGATATAGAAAATAAAGAATTTACCTGTCCATTCTTTGAAGCTGATGCTACTCAGATTCTGCTTTGGGCAGACATGACACAAACTAGAAACATTGAAATGGGGCTAAAAAACCTCTACTGAGATAAAATCTTCTGCAGAATGCCAAGGTATCGCCTCCAACTTCTGCTTTAGATTCCACGTTGGATATTTCCAATTGTAAAAACCCAATGTGTGAAAATACCCTGAGACTGTATAAATGTAATTACTTAAAAACAAAGTAACCCAAGGTTTGCACAGCAAAAAACCCTCACAAAATACGCCAACGCGTTTCAGGGGGCGAACCACCCTTAATCAGGGCATGATTAAGGGTGGTTCGCCACCTGAAACGCTGTTGGCGTTTTTTTTGAGGTTTTTTGCTGTGCTATCCTTGGGTTACTTTTTTTAAAAAAATTTCCAATAAAGGACTTTTTTTTTATATGGCACCGGCATCAATCTACTGCATACCATATTGGATCGTTGACGGACTGCTCTGACCGGGATACGTGCGGAGACCATTCCATTGTGGGGTGAGCTGGTCCACTTTTTTGTTTTGCTTTACATAAATGTAATTACTCCATAACATATTGTTAAATAACCTGAGACACTATATGCACAAAAAAGAAGCATCCCAGCAAGCTTTCTATGACGTATGGACCTTTTTTTCTGGGTTGTTGATACTGTAGAGATGTTATTGTGCGCCACATGGTCATTTAAAGACCATAATGTCCTTTAAGCTTGTACAGTGGGTTGCAAAAGTATCCAGGCCCTTTGAATTGTTCCTCATTTCTAAATGTTACAGCCAGAAACTTAAATATTTTTATTTTATGTGATAGAGTGACACAGTGTATCAAGTATTTGTGAAAAATGTTGAGCGATTATTATCGACAAAGTAGAAATCGGCAAGGTTTTTATGGTGATAGAAATTTTTAGATATGCGAAAAATTAAGGTAAATTGTGATATCTATTAAGACGCGCCATTTTCGGCGCTTCCTGTAATTTTGGCGGCCAGCAAATCAGATTAAGAAATAGAGCAGGGTGAGATGTGTGTGCGACTAATGACTGGGATGTGTAGGGTTGCGATTGGCTGGAAAAAATAATGCCCTCGTTTTACATAGAAACGTTTCCTTTCAGCTCGTGTTCTCAGCTTTTCCATAGCATAGACGTGCGCTCTCCCTTGCCAAAAACAGCCAGAAAAATTATTTTATTTCTGCCAGAGAAATTATTTAGCTGTGATCCTTCAATTTAGTTAGATTACAGATTGGAAGTTTTTAATGTAGTTAGGTAGAAAATTTTTAAAAGGACCCAATCTACCGCTGTAAAATCACAGGGGGCAGGGGGGGGGGGGGCCGGGCGAAACACAGAAAAAGCTCATAAAAAAACACTGGAAAAAAGTTAAACCAAGACTTATGTAACATTGCCTGCAAATATCTTTTTTTAAAACCATTTTGCTTTTGGGAAATTTTTTCCTGGATTTTTGGGGCAGCCAAACCCTAATATTAGGATACAAAAAATTTCTGGGTAACTGCAGGTCTCGGGTTTTTGGTGAAAAAACCCCACTTTTATTATCTTTTTCTTTTTAAGATAGGTGTTAAATTTTCAATTTCCCCATTCACCTTTGTTAAATATACCCACCTTGCACTAAAATATAAAAACAGCAATTTTATAGTCACCACAGGTAAAATTAAAAGGGTTTTCAAAAAAATCCCGGTTTTTAATCCCGAAAACAAAAACAGATACGTTTTTTTTTTTGACTTTGGCGCACTACAGCTTTTTTTAAATAAACGCAGCTTGCACGTAAATCGGAAAACAGAAAATTTTTAAAAGTCACCACAGGGGGAATTAAAAGGGTGCAAAAAATCCCGTGTATTAAAAGGAAAACATAACAGATACGTTTTTTTTGATTTTGGCCACTACAGTTTTTGTTCATTGCCCCAACCCTTGCACTTAAATTTTAAAAAACCACCCAATTTTTAGTCACCACAGGTAAAATTAAAAGGGTTGCAAAAAATCCCGGTATTTTTCCGAAAAACCTAACAGATAGTGTTTTTTGATTTTGGCGCAAAACAGGTTGTTCATTGACCGCCTTGCACGTAAATTGAAAACAGCAATTTTATAGTCCCCACAGAAAAATTTAAAAGGGGTCCCAAAAAATCCCATGAAATTAATACAAAAACATAAAAATTTAAAATGTTTTTTTACTTTGGCGCATTACAGTTTTTGTTTAATGACGCACTTGAAACGAAAAAAATTTTAAAAAAACAGAAATTTTTTAATAGCCCACCACAGGTAAATTTGGGAAAGGTGCAAAAAAAAAATTTTTTATTATCCAATACATTTCAAAATTACGTGTATTTTTATTTTTGGCCACAAACAGCTTTTTTTCTTTGATGAAAGCTTGCACGTAAATCTAAAAACGGGGAAATTTTTATAGTCACCACGGGTGAATTGAAAGGTGCTAAAATACCGGGGGTTTATATGAAAACTTTAATAGTTTTATTGTTTTTTGACTTTGGCTCACTACAGATTAGTTCTGACGCAGCATTGCCGTAAATTTTAAAAAAACAAAATTTTTTATAGTCCCCCAAAGGGTGAATTAAAAAGGTGAAAAAAAATTACTTTTTAATTTCCAATACATTTCAGATACGTTTTTTTTTATTTTTGGCGCACTACACCCTTTTTTTAAATTGACGCAGTTGGGCACGTAAATTTAAAACTCCAATTCTTTTGTCACCACAGGTAAATTTTGAAAAGGTGAAAAAAAAATACCGTGTTTTAAGGGAAAAATTAAAACCCAGTTTACTGTTTTTTTGACTTTTGCCCAGTCCAGATTTTTTTAAAAGGGGCCCACCTGCATTTAAAATTTTGGGAACCCGGGAAAATTTTTTTTTTGGTTTAGAGGGTTTTGACAATATTGTGATTTGCCGCTTTTAATAAGGGGATTTTCCAAACAAATTCCATACCTTCTAAAATTTTTTTATATTTTGAACTGGAGCGAAATGAGGTGGTAAGGGAGCAAAGAGGGGGGTGCACATGGAGGTAAGGTACGAGAGAAGGTGCTCCTTCCAGGGGCTGGCACAAACACGCATGCCACGGATCGCCCAGTTGCGGACCGTGGGGGCCGGGCATCGGGGGTCGGGGGCCCTTGAATCTCAGTAACGAACATCGCCCCAAAACTGTCCTTCAGGGGGTTTTAAATGCAACCGCATCTAGCAGTTTTTACCTCCTCGTCCTCCAGTCACACCACAAATGTCGTCTCGGGCATCATCACACCCCCAAAACATGAAGCACCCCAAATGCCCAACTCGGTCCCCACCACTGTTTTTTAACCCATTGTCTGAAAAACCCTTTGATGACAAAATCCCGTTGGGGTCAGAAGGCATGTTAAAAGATCAAGAGATGATTTAGTTTGCTCTGACGCCCAGTTACTGTTTCCATCAGAGGAAGGTGAAGGGGGACCGGTCAATCGGCAAAAATCCCGGCGGGGGCAACGCCTTGCGGGCCCTCTAGGGCTTGTAGCCCGCAGCTTCTGGGATGCAAAAGTCAACCCCCTTTTACCTGTGTTTGTTTATAAATGATGTTTAAGACATTGCGGTTTCCATCATGGCCCTTTTTCCGCAAAAATTTGTTTTGCGGGGCGTTTATAAAGTGGACGAGGAGGAAGACGTTTGGGTAGGGGCAATACGGGTCCCGCCAAAAAAAGGGAGAGGGGGGTTGAAGAAGTTCCGCTGATATGATTCCCCCAGCCAGGGTAAGCAAAAACCCCCCTCCCCCACTTATCGCCGTAAAAAAGGCCCAAAGACTTTCAACCCTTTGGGGCCTTCTTTGAGCAAGCTCTAAATTAAATTTTCCCAGCATTTTCATATCCCCGCCTTTGCCGAAACGCAAAAGTAGAGGCAAAAACCCCAAAAGGGTTTAAACCACCCCCCAACCCATGTCTAGTCCCATGCAGCGAATAATGAGTTAAAAATGGGGGGAAACATTTGGGCCCCCAAAAAAGGCCAAAACCAAACCCCCGGGCCCCCAAACCACTGTCACCCCCTCGGGCCCCCCTTCCTCCTCCTTCGCCACCACCAAGGTTCCTCAGCTGCCCATGTCCTCAATCCCCCATGATAAAGGAATCAGCCCTCCGCTTTCAGCCCCCACCGTCGCCCAGTGATCCTCCTACCCTTACCTTTCCGGGCCATTTTGCGCCCGCACGCCATACAGCGGCCAGTCGGGCACCCACCTTCTTTTTCCAGGTTTGGGAGCAAAAAGAAACACTTTAAAAAAAAACCCACCCCAAGCCAAAAGCCTGAATGTGGGCTTTGGGCCAGGCTTTTGGCCTTGGAAATTTCCCCTTTCCATCTGGGGGGGACACAAATTGGGTTTTTCCCCCACGTATGGCCCTTGCCTCCCCCAATACCAAAACCCCAAAGGCAGGCATTTCTTTGCCAAAAAACCGCCCCTGCCCGGGGCCCCACGTGTAAATCTAAAATTTTAAAGAAACTTTGTCTGAAATCTGGGCCGGGAAAAAACCCCTTCTGAACACCGACCCCATGGACTGTAACAGGGCCAAGGCCGCTATATTTTTCGGGTGACAGCTCATGGGGTGAGTGGGGGGTTTCCCTCTGGGGGGGGACGGTGGCTCTCAGGCTCGGCGCCCTTTTCTTCAAAAACCCCCGGGGTGGGGGCAGGGCTTTTTCCCCCCAAGGCCCTTTTCCTTTTGGCATCACGTGCCCAGAAAAAAAACCAACCGTTTTGAAATTAATCTGTTTTGGGAGACCGCCCTCCACAAGGTCGGAGTTTTGGGACGGCTCTCCGAAACCCAAGACCGAGCGCTGGCGGGGTACAAAAAACCTTGTGCCGGGCAAGGTGGTATGCGATAACGGGCGAAATCTGCTGGCCCCCCCTTTAAAGGGTTGGGTTGGGGCGGAACACATCCCTTCCCGGGGAAATGTCAAAAAACCTGGCGCCCCAGAAATTTCTAAAAGCTCCCCGGGTCTGGACGGGGCCTGCTAAAGAAGGCTCGAGGTCGGGAGTTCGCATTTCCCGCTGTTCGCCCCCTGCTTCGTCCCGCCTGGCGGGTTTGCAGCGTCAGTTTGGGCCTCCCGCCCAACCGTCTCATTGTTGAGTGGCAACACGCTGGAAATTTTCCACCCTACATGCTCCACCCCCGTTTGTGGCAGCAGCGAAAAGCCTTTACCCCAGTACGAAGGACACATGGCCTGAAACCCAGCGGGGGCGCCCCTTTGGGGGGTTTTGAGCCACCGAGGGTGGAGGCATTTGAAAAGTCTGAAACCACCCTTTTCCATTTTGAAAAAGCCCCAAAAATGGTCCAGTGCGGAAAATCCCCTTGTCAGCAAGGCTTGTGGTGATTTTAGTTCGGGAAAAGGGATCGTTGGACACTCTGAAAAAAAACGGGGTTTTTTTTTTTCCCCCCCCCCACCAGCGACGGGGGAGGAACGGACCCCAAAAATGGGGGAAACGGGGGCCTTTCTCCCCATAAAATTCCCACAAGGCCCGACAGTTTAAACTTTTTTTCCATCGGTTTTTCTTTAAACCCAGGGGTTTCGGGGTCCAAAAGCTAGTGAAAGGGTGGGCATCAGTTTCCAGGGTGCATCATCTGAGGAAAAGTAGGGCGGGTTTTTAAAGCGGGGGCCCGGGAAAGGCAGGGGGGAGGAGGAGGAGGAGGAGGTATTCCTAGACCCCGATGTTTCCCAAAGTCCTGCCTTGGAAAGAGGTTGGCGCGAATTTGAGGCGGAGGGGAAGAAAGAGGAAGATCAGTTTGCTAGTGCCCCCCCGCCCAGACTTGGGAAAAACAAGGCTCCATCTCTCACATGAGTTTGGGTGCTCCATTTCCTCCCAAAATGATTTTCCCGCATTTTAAGGGATCAAAATGAAAAAACATTTACTGTGGGCCCCCCCTCCTGGATCCCCGTACAAAACCCAAAAATCAGCCCCTTTCCTTCCACCCACCCAAATAGAGAGTAAAATGCAGAAATGGGGGCCTTCTGAATTTATCAACTGGAGACATTGTGGGGATGTTCATTCTTCAAATGTCCCCGGTGGAAAAAACGCCCGGGGACGTGACACCCGAAAAGGTTGCCAAATAGGGCCCTACGGAAAACAGCAGCGCAGTAGGCAAGGTGGGAGGGAAACCTTAAAAGGGGGACCTCTGGCAAAAATTTTTTTACCACCTCACCAACGCATGCCCAAAGCAAGGGGACACCTTTCCCAAAACCCGAGACCAGCTTAAGTCTGGGGTTTCCCCCGCTTCTGCGTCCAAAACCGTTGGGTTTTTTTTATTGTTCCGGGCCCTTGGGAATTTGGGGAAACCAAAAAAGGACGGGAAAGGCCGAGGGTGGCTCGCCAGCCCTAGAGTGTTGTCCTGCCCAGGGGAGGGCCAGCGTCATATCTGAGCGGGCCTTCACAAAAAGCCGGGGTCATTAAAGACAAAAGCATCCCCGGCCCTTTTCCCCCGATTTAAAGTAGATGTTTTGACTTTTATCAAGATAATCAGGCATGGATCTCTGATGATGTTTTTTGGCCCCAATTGCCGAGGCACCGATTTGTTGTGGTCGGTCCCCATTCCTCTCCAAACGAAAAGGTCCTCTTGAAAAAATTATTTTTTTAAAAAGGGTCTTTTTTTACTGCATTTTTTATTCTCAGTTTTTCCCCCCAGTTTTAATTTTTCTGGTTTTGCTGTGAGGAGGGCTGTAAAAGACACCAAAAGGGTTTTAGACAAAAAACCCTATTCCATTTACTCACTTTAAACTTTTCAATTTTTTTGCATTGGGCAATGGTTTTGGGGTTTATGTTGCCTCACAAAATTTTTTAAAATGGCAGAAGTCGATTTAAAAATTTTTTGGGGGTTTTGGTTGCGTGAGATACAGCAATAATTATGGCCTTTGGGAAAAGAAATGTTGGGTTTTTTAAATTTTCATTTTCCCTCACAATTTTTAAAAAGTGGCTGGGGAATCAGATTTATAATTTTTTTGGGCATGAGCTTTGAAATGCAGCAATACTCAGGTCCTTTTTCTAAAAAAAGTTTTTTTTAATAACATTTGTTCTTCACAATTTTCAAAAGTGGCTCAAAGGGGCATGTTTTGAATTTTTTTGGGGGATTTTGCCCCCGGGCATGCAGCTATTTTAAGGTCCTATTCTAAAAAATGTTGTTGAAAAAGAAATTTGTTCTTCACAATTGTCCAAAGTGGTCAAGGGTCATGCTTTGAAAATTTTTTGGGGGCATTTTGCTGTGATATGCAGGAAACCAAAAGGTTTCCCATTATTAAAAAATGTTGTTTTTTAACAGACATTTTTTTCTTCACAAATTTTTCCAAAGTTTGGGTCTTGGGGCCCTGTTTGAATTTTTTGGGGGATTTTTCTGTGACATGCAGTGGACTACAGATCCTTTATAAAAAAATGTTGTTTTCTAACAGACATTTGGGTTTTTCACAATTGCAAAAGGGGCTCAAGGGTAAAGGTCTGTCAGAAACAGGGAAGGTAGGGCACTGTTAATGGACACATATTGCAAAATTTAAATTGTTTTTGCAAGATCTTTAACCCTAGCTACAATCCCTGTAAAGGGGAAAAACCCATTTAAAATAAATTTAAAAAAAAAGAAGGGAAAAAAAAAGACATGGTGGGATTCCCTCCTATTTTTTTAAAATGGGGTTTTTTTAGAATTTTAAAGTACAAAAGACTTGCATGACAAAATATTTTTTAAAAAAATTCCTCTGAATTGTAAAGGGAGGTACATGGAAAAATTTACCAGAAGGGAGGGTTTTTCAGAGGACATGGAGTTGGAGCACGGACAGAAAAAAGTACAGAACCATTTTTCCCCCTCACGGGTTTAGTAAAATGGGGAAAAAAGAATGCCAAAAAAAAGGGCACCCGGGGGTAACAGGAGCGTTAACCCCCAGTAAAAACCCAAATGAAGCTCAATTGGTCCCAATCAAAACGAGGGGAAAACGCTAACCCCGGTATTTACCCGTGAAAAGAGGAAGGCTGGGGGTTTTCACACTTTTTCTTCCGCACTCTACTTCACACGACGTTTTTTGTTGTATTCTTCATTTTTGGGGGTTTTAAAACCCGGTTGTTAAATTAGAGCGAAGGACCCCCAAAGGGGGCCGGGGGGTCTCAACCGCCAAAAACCCCTTTTTAACTCGGGGGCCCCCCTTTGGGCCCTTTTTCCCCCCCCCCGGGGGGGGGACTTGGGGACAGGTATAGTCAATGGGCCCCCTTCCAAATAAAATGGGGGGTTTAAAAAACTCCCTTTTTCCCGGGAAATTTTTAATCTGGGGGTAAAACAGGTTTAATGGTTTATAAGCGGTTCCCGGATAGGGAAAACAAAGTTTCCCTTCAAATAAAAGGTGGTTTTAAAAAAACTCCCTTTTTTCCCCCACTTTTTTTTTCTGTGGGGCAACAGGTTTAAGGGTCTTTCTGCCCGGGCCCGGGCAGGGGGTTTGGGAATGTCCCCGTTTAACTAAAATTTTGGTTTAAAGACTCCCTTTTTTCCCGGGGCCTTTTTTAAACTGGGGGGCAAACGGTTTTAAAGGTCATACTGCGGTCCCGGAAAATTTGCAATTTTCCAGTGAAAATAAAAATTGGTTGAAAAGAATTTCCCTTTTTCCGGGAAATTTTTTAAACTGTGGGTCAGACGGTTTTAAGGGCATCTGCGGTCCCGGACAGGGTTTGTCAAAAGTTTCCCTTTTAACCCCAAAATGGGGTTGAAAGACTCCCCCTTTTCGGCATTTTTAAACGGGGGTCAGACAGGTTTAAAGGTCATACTTTTGGTTCCCGGCAAATTCAAATTTAATGTCCAGTTCAACTAAAAAGGTGGGTTTAAAGACCCTTTTTCCCGGACTTTTTAAACTATAGGTTCCCGACAGGGGTTTTAAAGGGGCATGCTGCGGTCCAGGGCAGGGGTTTTTTTAAGGGCCAGGGTTTTAATAAAATGGGGTTGAAAGACCTCCTTTTTTCCGGCCCCTTTTTTTAATTTTGGGGTCAGGGGCAGGTTTAATGGGTTTATACTTCGGCCAGGGAAAAGTTTTTTAGTCAATGGTCCAGTTTTAAAATAAAATGGTGGATGAAAGACTCCTTTTTCCGGCCCTTTTTTTTAAACTAAGGCAGACAGGTTTTAAAAAAAAAAAAGGGGGAAAGCTGCGGTTTCCCGGACAGGGTTTTTTCAAGGGCCCCGGGCCCCAAATAAAATTTGGGGGTTTTAAAGACTAAATTTTTTTCCGGGGACTTTTTAATCTGGGGTCATGCAGGTTTTTTTTGGGGCATGTGCGTTCCCGGACGGGATATTCAATATCCAGTTTAAGGGAAAAAGATGGGGTTTAAAAAAATACTGCCTTTTTGGCACTTTTTAAAATTTTTGGGTGATGCAGGTTTAAGGGTCATGCGTGGTACAAAACGGGAAATGAAAAGGGGTTGTGCTTTTTTTTGGGGGCCCTTTTTTAGCCTAAGGGTTTCTCTCCCACAAAACTTTAATGGGGCATCGGAGAAAGAACGAAAATTTTCGACTATCGAAAAAACCCTTTTCGATGGTTGGGCCGACTATTTGACTATCGCCCGATGTCGATAGCCAAACCCTAAACGCTTTAACACTATTTGTGAAGCGTTTAAAAAAACTGATAAAGTTTTCTTTTTTATATTTTTAGCAAATTAAAAACCCGGGAAAATGGGGGTGGGACATATCGATTCAGCCTTTTACTCTGATACCCTAATTAAAAAACCAGTGGGCCAATTGTCTTAAGAAAATTTACCTAAAATTTTTAAATAAAAACCCAAAGGTTTTGGGAAATTTTGTATTTAAATTTCAGCTGTTTTGTTTAAAGCTCGAGGTTTGTTAGAGAAAAATTAGTCAACAAACCCCATTGGGAAAAAAAAAGAAAATTCCCCAAAAGTCAGGGAAAAGGGTTTTGGAAAAAATGTTGTGCAAAAGGGTTTTGGTTTTAATAAAATAGCCCCAAATTTGAACATCTCATGGAGCCCTGTTCAATCAACATCTGTCCCAAAAGAAGGAATAAGATACAATGCTTCCTACCAAGACGGCCACCCCTTTAAAATGAAACCCAGGCAAAGGGAAAAACTAAATTTGAGAAGCAACCAAAAAATTCCCGGGGCATCTGGAGGAGCTTCAGAATCCAAAGATCATTTTGGGAAAAATTTTTCCAAAGGACAACTATTAGTCGTGTACTCCACAAATGTGCCCTTTAGGAAGAGGGGGTGGGGAACATAACCCTTTTGAAAGCTATAAGGGAAATCCCCCTTTGCCCGTTTGCAAAAAAAACTACATAGGGGAAAACAAACAAGAAAGTTGGGAAAAAGGGGGCTCTGCCCAGAGAACTGGGAAAATTTTAAACCCTTTTTTTCCCTAAAAAGGCATCACCCTGAACACACCATCCCTTCTGTGTATCATGGTGGTGGCAGGGGCTGCTGGGAAAGCTTCAGGGAGGGACTAGGAGGCGGAGGGGGGGAAAGGATGGTGGGAAAAAAACAGGTAAAAACCCCCAAAAAAAAAACTGCTAGCGGCTGCAAAAGACTTGAGACGGTGGCGTAGGATCACCTTCCAATCTGACTGAGCTAGAGTGATTCTGCAAAGAAGAATGGGCAAAAATTCATTTCAGCTTTAGATGTGCAAAGCTGGTAGAAACATCCCAAAACAGACTTCAGCTGTCATTGTAATTAAAGATGGCCCTAGAAAGTATTGCCTCAAGGGCTGAATACATGTGCCCCAACCACTTTTCAGTTTTTTAAAAATTTATACAAATTTGAAAAGCACAAATAATATTCTTTACATTAAACAAATACTTGCTACTTTGTGTTGGTCGATCACATAAAAAATCAGTAAAATACATTAAAGACTGTGGCTGTAACATTTAAAAACAAGGAACAGTTCAAGGGGTAGGAATAATTTAGCAACCCACTGTATAATAGCCAATTCATTCCATCTTTTTAGCA
The DNA here is from genome assembly GCA_025379985.1 of Phyllomedusa bahiana. Lineage (NCBI taxonomy): Eukaryota > Metazoa > Chordata > Amphibia > Anura > Hylidae > Phyllomedusa > Phyllomedusa bahiana. Next base: position 13,643 of record JAODAL010014511.1, on the reverse strand, counting down.
TCAAACCTCTTACCTTGGTGGGAAGCTGGGGTGCCTGGAAAGGGCTGTCACGACTGTGCTGTGCCACCACTTGTGAGTTGTTGATCAGAGCGTTGTGGAGATGTGCAACAAAACCCTGAATTCACAATGAAACCCATTCCTTGGGATCGTGGCGTCTTCTGTGCCAAGAACCGGATGCATCCTCCAGGTAAAGTGAAGAGCCGCGTCCATCTGCATCTAGACCATGTCCATCCCTGGTCACTGTGGCTCTGGTGCAGGAGCACGCGCAGCCCCCACACCAGGCCACGGACGCACTCGCACTGCCCCAATCCCCACAGCTCAGTACTTACCTGTCCCCGCTCCTGCATCTCTGCCTTCTCCTCCTGAGTGCCGGCGTGTGTGCCTCGGCTCTGTAAGATTTAAAGGGTTATCAGTAATTAGCTAGTTTCTGGGTGCAGACCCTATATCTAGCCACTCCTCCTTCACTCCCTGCCAGATTGTTAGTGTTATTATAATTGGTGTGTAAGAGAGTGAAGTTGCGTTATCCCATGTTCCAGACCTCCTACTATAATTTTCCTACCACGTCCCCTACCATTTTGCCCTGACCTTCCTGCTTGTCCCTGACTACACCTCAGTTTATTGATTCTGTACCACGCTGCATCCCGGCCACCACCACAAGCAAGTCACGTCAGGGGTAGCGATCTGGTATTCCAACCTGCCTTGCGGTGGGCTCTGGCGAAAACCGGGGGCTACTTAGACTCTGCTCCCTGACATGGCTTATACCACCGCTTGCAGTAGACCTAAGAATGTACCTTCTGCTATGAGGACATGGCTTTTTGGTCCTGTGGGGAAATAGGGCAAATTGTTTCCCTCAGGGAAACTTTTTAAAAATGGAAATTTTCTTATGGTGTTCATTGTACAGGATATAGATTAATGGATTAAACTTTTACAGAGGCGGTGATAGCAATTATGTTTAATTTTTACATTGTTATGTTTGTAATTGGTTAAAGGGGGATATTTTAAACGTTTAATATTTGTTATATTTTTAAAACTTAAATATTTTTTAAACTTGTAATTTTAGTCCCCCTAAGGTATTTGACCACTAGGGGACACAAATCACTTGTACATGTATTGAAGAATAGTGTGCAATTACATCATCCACACCTGACTCTGGCCTCTGGCAGGATGTAATAGGGACTAACAAATAACCAAACTTTTAATGGGACTGGACAATCCTTGGTAGTAATTTTATCTGCAACATACACCACGAAAAAGAAGTTGCATGACATAAATAGTGTTAAAACTTAACCTTTAATATATTCAATATATAAGATACTACAAACATATGACAAATGCCTAAACTATACCCTGATTAACCCCTATTTGGGACTATCCGAATACTCCCTTACACAGGAAATGTAGCATCTGCCCCGACAAGGGCGACCCCAACCGGAACCTTCTACTGGATAAATATCTCTATTTTTCCCTGTCCTGAACCTTCTACAGGATAAATATCTCTATTTTATCCTGTCCTGATACAGAGTACACAGATAGGGAACTCTGTTTGTTTGTAGAATATATACATCCAGTTTTAGGTGAACAAGTACATACTGTATAAATATCTTCACTATTGAAAAATAGGGATATTTTTCCAGTAGAGGGTTCCGGTTGGGGTCGTCCTTGTCGGGACGGGTGCTCCATTTTCTGTGTAAGGGAGTATTCAGATAGCCCTAGATAGGGGTTAATTAGGGTATAGTTTTGGCACTTTTTATATGTTTGTAGTATCTTAAATATTGAATATATTACAGGTTAAATTTTAGCATTGTTTATGTCATGCAACTTCTTTTTTGTGGATAATGAGGATGTAGTCGGGGCAGTACCAGGGCTGGGATGGGGACCTTCATTAGGTGCCTGGCTAGGGGGCGTAGCTACCGGGAGTGCAGCGGCAGTCGTCGCTACTTGGCCCTGCTCTCTGAGAGGGCCAAAAGAACTTCTGCCGCATAAGAAAAGACTAGTATTGTAAATGGCGCATGGTAACTGGGGGGCACCAATTTCACTTTTTGCTCTGGGGGCCCAAGAGCTTGAAGTTGCGCCTCTGGCCTGGCTGCATGATTACCAGTCAGTACCCCACTATTGCTAGTGAGGATGTAATAGGGGCAGTAACATGGCTCGGAGGCTCCGGTCCTCTTAAAGGGAATGTGTCATCAAAAATTATTTACTGTTTAACTCACATTTATGTTCAACACATTTTTTAAGAATTTTTGGTTATATATTTTTTTAATTTTCCATATCACTTTCAATATTTTTTAAGAATTTTTTGCAGTTTTCACTTTGGCCACTAAGCCTAATAATAGTCTGATACTTCTTGTTCTGTAGAGAAAGATTCTCAGTTGTCTGCTCATTATCAGCACAAAGAGGGTCAAACTGAAATGAGACACCAGTGTGAAAAGATAACACAGGATCCATTAGTCACAATAGGAGATGTCACAGTTCACCCTTTCACCTCCCTGCACAATGACTTCTTCCCAGGTCACAGAGCATGACTAGAAAACGCTCCTATAGAAGTCAATGGGATAGAGTCAGTCTTAAAGGGGTTGTCTCACTACAAGGATTGCTGCTTTTTATGTTAAAGATCTTGCAAAAACAAGTCACTTTATAATATATGTTCATTAACTGTGTCCTACTTATTCTGAGATATCCCCTCTTTTATGGGCTGCAACAGCTCCTCCGGTTGCTAAAGCTACAGACCTGTTTGATCTCCCCTGATAGGCTGCCAGCACTGGTCGCTATAGCTCGACCTTTTATCTTCTGTAGCTGCAGCATGTCGCTTAGCTACAGACCTGTTTACTCTCTCCTGATAGGTTGCCAGCATTGGTTGCTGTAGCTACAGACCTGGCTTCTACTGCAGCCTAGTGGAAGCCAGTAAACACGCCCCTGAATTCAAAATGAAACCAAGTAAACAGGAGGTAAGATGAATCAATGTAGTAAGACAACACTTTTAAGTCTCCTATGTGCATGAAGCTACTGTAAAGCATCTCTCTGACTGCAGTTAAAGCTGTGCAAACAAGGCCTAGTGGCCAAAGTAAAAACTGCAAGACTTAAGAATTATTAAAAAAATATTTAAAGTGATATGAAAAAAAAAAATCCTAAAAATAAACTAACCAAAAATTCCTAAAAAATGTGTTTAACATAAAAATGGGACTTAAACAATTAGTCATTTCTTGATGACACATTCGCTTTAAGATTAGAGTGAGACGACACCTATCGGATGCGGTTCGTCCACTTTCATTTAAATCCTCAACAGTTTTGCGTCATTTCTCAGAAACCCATTTTGGTAATCTGTCGGCCTTGTCGATTATCGGCACAGAGAAAATCGCACGCCCTATTAGAGGCGGCGACTTACAGAAAAAACTCTTTTCACGTGAAGCGTGGTGGATTTTTAATTTGTCCGCCCGCACTCCCCTGGGTTTAAACACGAAACAAGATATTGCGTATCAGTATTAATACTTGTTATGTTGTAGGTAATTCTCATCTTTTGGTATTCACATTACTATTTGTAACATATTTTGCGCCTATTTGTTTTTATATAGGATTTTTAACACGTAAAGGGATTTGACCAAGCTTTTGGAAAATAGGTGTGATCAATTGCTTTGTGCTCACCTGTGACATGAACTCACCTCACATATATATATATATCAGTTCCGGTTCATAGCCACACTATTCTATACAGCCATGAGTAAGGGTTTTAATCCCGAAACGCGCCGGCGGTGTGGGCTAATGAGTCCCATGTAATTTGTCATTTTTCTTGCTTTACTTGCAACTCTTTAAAGGCTTGTCTCACTACATTGATTCATGTTACCTCAGTCCTGTTTTCTTGGTTTCATTTTGAATTCAGGGCCGTGTTTACTGGCTTCTACTAGGCTGCAACAGAAGCCAGGTCTGTAGCTATAGCAACCAATGCTGGCAGCCTATCATGAGAGATTGAACAGGTCTGTAGTTATAGCAACCAGTGCTGGCAGCCTATCAGGATAGATCAAACAGGTCTGTAGCTATAGCGACCTGAGGAGCTGATGCAGCCCATACAAGAGGGGATATCTAGGAATAGGTAGGACACTGTTAATGGACATATATTGAAAAAATGACTTGTTTTTGCAAGTTCTTTAACATAAAAAGCAGCAATCCTTGTAGTGAGACAACCCCTTTAAGTGCAAGGTATTTTTTATCGATTTTTAATGGATAAATAATAAAGAATTGGAATTTTTTACGAATCTTCTTTTTATCTGGCTGAGCTCCCTCTCTCTCGATGTGAAGCTGGTGGTTTTCTAATAACTTACAGCCAAAGCCCACCATGTATGGAGCAGGCTCAGCTTATGAACGTTATCACTCTAGACTGTCGCCTACCTCTTGTCCCGATACTGACAGTACATGACTCTTGCTTTCTGTCTCTTTTGCTGCTTTTCTCCTTAAAGGGGTTTTGCCATGATCTCATTTCATACCTCCTGCATCCAGCTCTTCAGCTCTGTGTGCTCAGAAGGGGGCGTGTGTGATTTGTTTGAACTGCATATCATGTGACCCTGCAGGATGACATCACCAGGCCTTTCCTCTCTGTTTATGTTTAAAACTTTAAATAGCTACATTGTAGCTCAGAGGTAAAGCTTTTGCCTCCAGGCACAAGGGTCCGAGGTTCAAATCCCTGCAGCAACCAAACCTGTGGATTTTATTTCTCTTTATCAATGCACAGACCTGATTGAGGTTTCTTTTTTAATTTATTTGCACTGTTTGACTAATTACTAAGGAGAACAGAGGACGGGATTAGAATGACAGCACCTGGGGTTTGAACACTCAGTAGCTGCCTGAGATGAGAGGTGATGTCTGAGAATTTGCGGCCAGGACTGAGGAGCCCTCAGCCCTGGTCTTATCCCCTGGAGACGAGCTGTAAACAATGGATCACTAAAGGAGCAGCTAAAACAAAAACGGTGCAGAATTTTTAATAATGATAAATGGTGAAAATGTTTATTATTTAATTTACAAACTTCCCACGTCAATTTTACTCTGTGGCAAAACCCCTTTAAGAAGCAACCCCAGTCCTGCCATAACCAGGATCCCACCATGCCCTAGGGCCCATTGATTGCTCCTCTGTGGGCCAGTCTGAGTCTCTACCACCTTGCTACATCCGCATATAGATTCAGCAAACCTCAGTCTACTTTTCCGTGTTTTAATGTTTGTAATTTTGGAACTTATTTTACCAACATGTAGAGACTGAAATTGCAACTATGTCTCCTTTCCCCCATGTTTGAAGGAGCATAGCTATATATAGGTAGGCTGAGGTGGAGCAGCCAATATACCTTGCTAAAGTAGAATTCGGAATAAGACAGGAGTGATTATTCTTGGATAAATGTTGGTTGACATTTTCCGAAGATTAATACAATCGAATGGCTGCCACTTTAAGAGAATTGCCTGTGTGCTGCTCTTTTCAGATCTTTGCAGAAAGTGAAATATTATGAGTTTTTTCATGTGGAGCCTTCATAATCTGATTTTCCTCAGACACTAGAGGAGTTTGATATATGGGTATCTCTTTCTGAAATTGGTTTACACGGGGAGAAAAGGGAGATTTTTTTTCACAAAATATAATAATGTTTTGGTATCAGAGGCCTGACATTGAAACATTTAAGTACTGTATGCAAACGTGCGCTGTCAGCTCCCATCTCCTGTACTGCAGATCCCACTAGAAATGCCGGGATTATTTCCTCCTAACAGATAAAAATAATGTCAAGATGCAACGGCATCAGAATCCCCGTGTGGAAATGACTTCTTTTTTTTTTTTTTTTTTATAATAAGGAACATAAAGCATTCTGCTAAATTTACCCAGTAATGGCAATATCACTCCAATCTTGTCTGCAGATCACAACAACTCTGCAAGATTAACATTGTCGTCTTATTGCTTCCCCCCCCCCCATTTTTTTTTCCTATGGGTAAGGTTTTATATTTGTGTTTACACCTCATGGATGATGTTCATCTATCAATCTCTCTGCTGGGAATGTATCTCTTTTACATGTTGTTTTCCTTATTCGTTGTGTATGATGTTTTTAAACACTCATTCGGGTGTATCGGCTGTATTGAAGGCAGTCTTTTTTTTGAGCTTTCATTCATTGGTGATGATCAGTGCTCTATTCCTCTTATTTTTGTTTTAATAGTAACCACTAATTGTTGTATTTATTATATTAGGTATTTTTGCAAAAAAAAGTCCATGTGCACAGACAAAAGGTTTAAACTAAATGGTAATATCCTACTGAAGGGGTTTTCTCATCTGGCTGTTTCAAGGAGCCTGTTCTTTAAAGCCAGCTTCAGGTTCCCACTTCCTGTTCAGGCTGTGGACAGATGTACAGATGTAGCAGAGTCCAGCTTGACCGTGATATCACGGCTTTTTGTGTTATCTGCTCTCATCTGTAAACAAAGGCCATTGAAAAGCAAGAAAAAAGTAAGATAACACTAGGGGCCTGATATCAGGTACAAAAACTGTTCTTTTTTGTTCGCTCATTGAATAGCAGTGACTGACTTTTTGATGATATTCAGAGATGAGCCTGTTAGAGGAACATTGGGAGGAGGTTTTTGCGGGCATGTAAGAAGGCAAAAGAGCTTTTAAAGGTTCAAATTTATCAGTAAGAAAGACAAACAAGCTCCTGTTCTGCTGATAAGACACAGCAAGAAGTGATGTCACAATCTGGGTTACTGTAGAAAAAAAAAGGGGTGATCACAGCCAAAAACCCTTTTTGCAAACAAGCAGGAGACAAGATCTGCTCTAGGTCTGAAAGGAAGTAAAATCGGAACAGTAATGAGGTTGGCAATAGTCTTCATTTACTTTTGCCTACATGTTTGAAGATAATCAATGAGATGGAAATACCTCTTTAATCTACTAATAGGAGATATTAAAAAAAATAAAAATTAAAAGGCAAAACTGACCTTAATTGAAATCATTCTTATAAAAAGAAAACAATTTTAATTACCTATATACTCTAGTAAAAAGGGGACTTTTTCAGCAAATTTATTTACTTGGATTAAACTAATAAAAAAAATATATTATAAAAGTGCGGAGTGTGTTTCAACTTGATTTTGAGTCTCAGGGAAAGAGTATCAGTGATTGGGGGTGGTTTCCAGGAATGTAAAGTTTCACAGGGAGGGGGTGAGTCGTGTGTTTGGTCAGTGTAGCCAATTCTGCTGTGCGGTTGTGAAAAAACTGCTGGATGAGCTGAAGCAAGCTGTTAGTGTGTGTGTTATAGTGCCTGCAGCGAGCTGTTGGGGTGGGTGTGTCATGTACGGGCTGGTGTTGTAATTGCATGAAACAAGTTTTTGGTGTAATTTGGCATGTACAGAGCCATGTGGTTTTGTGCGTGAACTAGGGTGTGTGTGAAAATGGCTAATAACTGGGGACATCAATTTTATCAGGGGCAACAATCTTCTAGTTGTTTCTCTTTAGTATGGCTGTCTGTACGGGTTAAAGAAAAGGGCATTGCTTACTTACTTGCGCATTTCCCCCCCCTAGGTTATACTGTAATGAATTTTCCCAGTTTTTTTTTTAAAGGTAAAAAAAGTTTTCCTAGCTATATTCGTGTCAGCTTATACTCGAATATAAATGGTAGTTTTCACGAAAAACTTCGGACCATTTCTCCTCTGCAGTTTTCATCTATTGCATGATATTATAATGCCAGCTATTGGATGCTTTTATTTGATTGATCGCAGCTCAATTTCGCTCTCCGGAAGCAATCTAAGCTAATATTTTTACACTCGAATAAAATAAACTTCAGATCAGGTGACCAATAAGGAGAACAGAGAGAATGGTTCAAGTCTCAGCTGTCGGAGAGGTTATCTGGTGGAAATAATACTGAATAGCTTTGAGCAGCTTGCAATGTAATGTAAAAAGCTCAAGCTGCCGAAGAGAAACAAGCCGAAATATTTGATTAAAATCAAACTCAAAATGTGTTTTGTTTTGTGAAATATATACAGATTGGCCACTTTCTGCATAAAACCTACACATATATTGGAAATGGTAGTATTTGAATCCAGCAACTTTGTAGTCATCACAGGTGAATTGATATGTGCCAAAAATACCTTTATTTTCCGTAACATTTCAGAAAGTTTTTTTTTTCACTTTTGGTCAGTCAAGCTTTGTTTTAAGATCACTTTTCAGTTTTAAATTAATTACAATTTTGATTCCCCAAGGGGGAATTGAAGGTGCCAAAAAAAATTTTATTATCCCCGTATCATTTCAATATATGTTTTTTTTTTTATTTGGCGAGGCCGCTTTTTTGTTAGACCCCCCTTTCAGTTAAATTTGAAACCAGCAATTTGTATCACCCCAAAATTACTGATAGGGGCCAAAAATACCTTTTTATTTTCCTTTTTACATTTTTAGACATGTTTTTTCACTTTTGGTCAGTCAAGCTTTTTTGATAGATAACTTTGCGTTAAATTTTAAAAACAGCAATTTTTTAGTCACCAAGGGAATTGATAGGTGCCAAAAAATACCTTTTATTATCCCGTATACATTTTAATTGTTTTTTTTTTTACTTTGGCACAGGCCACTTTTTTATTGAGCCCCTTGCAGTTAAAATTTTAATCAGCAATTTTGTTTTATTTTTGAGGGATTTGAAAAAAGCTGTGATTTCCTCTTTTAATAAGAGACTTTCAAAAAATCTTTCATACTTCCAAAATTTTTTTTTTTTTTGAACATGGAGCGAAAAATTTAGGGGGAAGCGAGCAAAGAGGGGGGGGGAGGACATGGAGGTAGAGGTACAAGAAGGTGTCCTTCCCCCCGGGGGCTGGCACAACACGTGCCCCGCGGATCGCATTTTCAGGACCGTCAGGCCCGCATCGCTGGGTCGGGCCCCGGAAAATCAGTAACGAACAGCGTCCCCAATCTGTCCCCTTTAGTGGTTAACAACCTGCATTGCAGTTTACCTCCTCGCCTCCCATTCGCCCAAATGTCGTCATCAGCATCATCCATCCGTCCCAAACGAAGCAGCCCAAATGTCAACTCGTGTACCCCCACTGTGGGTAATCCATTTTCTGAAGACCCTTTTTGATGACAAAATGCGGTTGGGGTCAAAGGATGTTTAAAAACAAAGACCCAAAAAAGGGTGATTTTCTCTGCTCGACCCCAGTATGATGCCCCCAAAAGAGAAAAAAAAGCCGGGCAATTTCAAAAAACCCGGGGGGTCCCCCAAAGCCTTCGTCCCTCTTGCTTGTAGCCCGCAGCTCCTGGATGTAGAATGTCAGGACGACCAAGTCACTTGTGTTGATGATGATGATGGCGACATTGCGGATCCAACGTGGTCTTTTCAGCAGAATTTGCATGCGAGGCTTCATCACTGGACGAGGAGGAAGACGATGGGGTAGTGTCATACGGGTCCCGCCTCAAAGAGGGAGAGAGCGGTCGCAAAGTCCGCTGATATGATTCCGCCAGCCACGGTCAGCGGAAACCCCGCTCCTCGCTTATCGCCGTCAAAAAGGTCCAGGACCTCTCAAGCCTGGGCCTTCTTTGAGCAAGCCTCTGATTCACCCAGCGATGTCATATGCCCCCTTTGCCATAAACGCATAAGTAGAGGCAGAATCTTAGGGTGTTTAACCACCACCAACATGTCTAGTCACATGCAGCGATGCATGAGTTGAAATGGAGGCAACACTTGGCCAAAAAAGGCCAGACGACGCCGGGCCTCCAACCACTGTCACACCCTCTGTCTCCGCCTCCTCTCTCCTCCGCCACCACCAAGTGTTGCTCAGCTGTCCATGTCTCTCAGAGTCATGAGTAGGGATCAGCCTCCGCTTCAGCCTCCACCGTCGCCCGAGTACCATCAGCACCACTAGAGACCTATCTTACACATTCTCTTCTGCCAGTTTGACGACATGCACGCGTACAGCGGCCAGTCTAGCAGCCAGCCTTCTGTCTTCCAGGTTTGGGAGGCAGAAGAAACACTTTAACCCAAAACCATCCCAAAGCCAAAAGCCTGAATGTCGGCATTGCCAGGTTTTGGCCTTGGAAATGTTGCTTTCGTCTGGTGGACACAGATGGGTTCCGACACACGTCATGGCCCTTGCCTGCCCCAATACCAGATGCCGAGCAGGACATTCTTTGCCAGAAAAGCGTCCCTGCCCTGGCCAGCCACGTGTCATCTAAAATTTCAATGCGTTTGTCTGCATCTGTGGCCGGAAAGTCCATCTGACCACCGACACATGGACTAGTAAGCACGGCCAAGGCGCTATATCTCTGTGACAGCTCACTGGGTGAGCTGGGTGGATGTCTCTGGGGGTGAGGTTGGCTCTCAGGCTCGGAGCACGAAATTCAAAACTGCATGGAAGGTGCAGGGATCTTTCACCCAAGGTCCTCTGGTGGATTCACGTGCCAGAGAAACCAGGCCGTGTTGAAATTAATCTGTCTTGGAGACCCGTCCACACACAGGTCAGGAGCTGTGGACGGCTCTCCGCAATGAGACCGAGCGCTGCTGGGTGACAAGAGCCTTGTGCCAGGGAAGGTGGTGTGCGATAACGGGCGATAATCTGCTGGCCGCCCTTAAGATCGGTAGGCTGGAGCACATCCCTTGCCTGGCACATGTCATGAACCTTGTCGTCCAGAAATTTCTAAAGAGCTACCGGGTCTGGACTGCCTGCTGAGGAAGGCTCGAGGTCTGAGTTCGCACTTCCGCCGTTCGCACCCTGCTTCGTCCCCACCTGGCTGCGTTGCAGCGTCAGCTCGGCCTCCCCGGTCAACCGTCTCATTGTTGATATGGCAACACCTGGAATTCCACCCTCCACATGCTCCAGCGATTGTGGCAGCAGCGCAATGCCATACGCAGTACGAATGACACATGCGCTGACAAGCAGCGGTGCGGACCTCGGGGTGTTGAGCCACAAGAGTGGAGGCAGGTGAAAGAGCTCTGCACCATCCTTGCCAGTTTTGAAGAAGCCACCAAAATGGTCAGTGCGGACGATGCCCTTGTCAGCATGAGCATTGTGGTGATCTTAGTTCTGGAACGATCGTTGGACACTCTGAAACATCAGGTCTCACCAGCGACAGAGGAGGAGACGGACACAGATGCGGACACGGAGCCTTTTCTCTCCGTCAATTACCACAAGGCCCGCAGTTTACAATTTCATCGGTCTTCATTAGGCAGGTGGTTCGGGGTCAGGGCTAGTGCAAGGTGGCGCATCAGCTCTCAAGGGTGCATCAACTCAGGCAAGGTCAGGGCTGCTGTGTTGACGCTGTGCCGGAGGCAGCGGAGTAGGAGGAGGAGGTATTCCTAGACACCGACGTTACCGACGTACCCTGCCTTGAAGAGGATGGCGCGAATTTTGAGCAGAGGAGGAAGATGAGGAAGATCCGTTTGTAGTGACGGCCTTCGACCCAGAGGGCCTTGGGAAATCAAGGCTCCATCTCTACATGGTGCTTGGATGCTCCATTTCCTCCACATTGATACTTGCATAAGGACATCAAAATGGAATCAACAGTACTGGGTGCCACCCTCCTGGATCCCGGTATCAAAACAAAACTCAGGCACTTTCCTTCCACACACCATATAGAGAGTAAAATGCAGGAATGGAGACATTGCTGATTGATCAACTGGAGACATTGTTACGTCTGTTCAGTTCTTCAAATGTCCGGTGAACAACATCTGCGACATGACAGCAGTTATGAGTGCCAAGTAGCCGTTAGCCGGCAAGCAGCAGAGCAGCAAGGGTGGCAGGAAGCCTATGGGTGACCTCTGGCAATCTCCCCTATATTTTACCCTCAACAACGCATGCAATTCAGGGCACACATCCAACACAGAGACCAGCTTAAGATCATGGTGCCACGGACATTTCTGCCGTACCCAACACCGATGTTTTTTGTATGTGTTCGGGATCCAATAGATTCTGGTATCATAATGGAACGAATGGCCCGAGCTCGCTCGCCACGCCCATAGAGGTGTTGTCCTGCCAGCAAGCCAGGGTCCATATCTGAGCAGACCTTCAGCACAGCTGGAGGGAGTCATTACAGACAAACGCCATCCGCTTTCCACAGATAATTTGGATAGTTTTTGACTTTCATCAAGATGAATCAGCATGATCTAATGATGATGTTGTGGCCTCAATTGACGAGGTCACAATTAGTTCCGGTTAACTTCACATTCCTCTTCAAACAGAAATGGTCCTCTTGAAAACTTTTTTTAAAATGATCATTTCTTACTGCAATTTTATTCTCTTTTCCCAACAGTTCATTTTGCTGGTTATGCTGTGAGGAGACTGTAAAAGACAGCAAGGTTTCATGACAACACCGTATTCCATTTACTCACTTATTTTATCTTTAATAGTTTTGGCATATGTCATGGTTTTGATTTTTGGTCATGTGCAGTGAGATACAGCAATAATCATGGTCCTTTGGAACAGAAATGTGGCTTTAAGTGGCATTTCTCCCTCACAATTTTTTAATGGTGGCTGAGAAGTCATATTTATAATTTTTTGGGGTCATGTTGCTGTGAGATACAGCAATAATCATGGTCCTTTGGAACAGAAATGGCTTCTAAGTGGCATTTCTCCCTCACAATTTTTAATAGTGGCTGAGAAGTCATTTTTATAATTTTTTGGGTCATGCTGCTTTGAAATGCAGCAATACTACAGGTCCTATTATAAAAAAATGTTGTTTCTAACAGACATTTGTTCTTCACAATTGTCCAAAGTGGCTCAAGGTTCATGATTTGAATTTTTTGGGGCATTTTGCTGTGACATGCAGCTATACTACAGGTCCTATTATAAAAAAAATGTGTTTCTAACAGACATTTGTTTCTTCACAGTTGTCCAAAGTGGCTCAAGGGTCATGCTTTGAATTTTTGGGGGCATTTTGCTGTGACATGCAGCTATATTACAGGTCCTATTATAAAAAAATGTTGTTTCTAACAGACATTTGTTCTTCACAATTGTCAAGAGTGGCTCAAGGGTGATGGTGCTGTCAGAAACAGGAATAGGTAGGACACTGTTAATGGACTCCTTTTTCCGGCACTTTTTAAATCTGGGGGTCATGCAGGTTTGGGGCTCATGCTGCGTTCCAGGACAGGGATATTCAATGTACAGTTCAAGTAAAATGATGGTTCAAATCATACTGCCTTCTAGCACTTTTTAATTTGTGGGTGATCCAGGTTTAAGGGTCATGCTGTGGTACAAGACAGGGATAGTGAATGGTCTGTGATTTTTTTTTTCTGTGGCTTTTATAACCTAAGTGTGTTGCCTAAGATGTAGCACGTATCCATTTGACTGTTGTGGATTTTAATTCCAGCTTCTCCATCCCGGTTTGGGTATAAGAATGAAGGTGTTGTTGCTCTCCCATAGACTTTAATGGTCATCGATCATAATCTACCATCGACCATCGAATATCTTGTCGATGATGGTCGACTATCGACCATCGATCGATGTCGATGGCCAACATAATCGCTCAACACTAGTGATAGGCTGATACATATCTGTCTTTCCAAAAAAATGGTCAGACACAGTTAAGTCACATTATTATGACCCCTTTTTATTCTTGAGGTCGGCAACGCTTAGCTAATAAAGGAAGTCAGGTGTCGTGAGCTGGCTTGGTGGGAATATAAGGTGTGCGGTAGGCTAATTCATATCTCTCTTTGCTGTCATAAGGTAAAAGG